>NQVE01000161.1:342500-527500 GCA_003260385.1 Cuscuta australis
TAAAATTAATTTCGCATTTGACTTTTCATAGTCTTTAATGCAACACATTAATCGTTAATATTTCTATTTATATATAAATATATACCAAAAAATAAAAAAATTTAAAACTATTTTTTAAAATGAATCTATTAATTTTAAATTTATATGAGAAATAAATATAATTTTTCCATTATATACAATCAAAATTCAAAAAAATTAACTAAGAAAGTCAAATTGGAAAGTCAATTTTAGAACGGAGAAATTAACATTTCTTATTTCATTGTCCTTCCATAAACTATTGTAGACATTATACACCACATAGTGTGAGTATTACAATTTGTCCTTATTGCTTTAAATTTTAAGTTATTGACGATGATGAGAGATTCTTTGTAGTTAATTTTAGAGATAGAACATGTACTTGAAATATTCCCAAATCAGGCATACATATATTCTTGATATATTTCTATAATAACTTCCATATTCTTAGCATAATGTCTTAATCTTACATATTGTGTGCATCGTCATTATGGTTTATGTTATTTTAAATTTCTCCATTGGCCTTTACAGCGTCTTTCACATTTATTCATAGATTAACGTCCTCCTTTCTTGATTGTGATATGGTACGCGGTCCTTGTATGTTAGATTCATCTGCATACCACCATAATGTCCTTGTCTTCAATGTTAATGTCCATCACTTCATCGTCATACCTCTTTTCTTGATTTTTTTTTACATTTTTGAAGATAATATCAAACATTTAATTCTCCTATTTTTTAGGCGGCAATTTCTACATATTCTACCCTATTAACTGCCACTCCTCCACTCCATTGCCAATCTCTAAACACACCGTACTCAACCATTTCATTGACATCCATATGTAATCAATAATGTCATTATACTTGATTAAAAAAATAATGTCCTTATACACCTAAGTGAAATTTTCACTAAATATGACTAAAATATAAGTCATTTCCCAATGTAGGACTTAAACTTTTTTATTCCCTAAATAAGACTTAATAATGACTAGTGAGAAGAATAATGTCCAAATGGTGCTGGACATTTAGTTGAATAATGACTAATAGACAATAACCAAAGGTCCTACATTAGAAAATGAAAACATATGCTCCTACATTGAGAAAGTCATAATATTTTTATCCTATTTAGGTAAATTACCTTTTATATATATATATATATATATATATATATATATATATATATATATATATATATATATATATATATATATATATATATATATATATATATATATATATATATATAGTGTGATGCAATTAAAGAGAAACCCAACAAATTATAATTAAAATTTTATCTAATTATATTCTAGTTTTTTTCTTATAATTCGTAGATTTATCAATTCCTTATTTCACCCAATTTGTGTGTAACTATATTTTCCTATTCAAAAAACATTAAAGAATGACTTGGCGCATGCTTTTTTCCTATTTGATGTGTTTTTTCTACCCTATATTTCTTGCACCGAGAAGGAAATCTGGTATAAATGGTAACTGCTGTAGCAACGCATGCTTTTTTCCTATTTCTATGCGATTTGCTGGTAGTAGTAGCGCGTGAAACCTAGTTTTAAATGAAATAAATTAGGAGGTTATTTAAGTCATTATCCAACCCCAAACGTGTGGTCACATAGGACCACTCCTATTTAGGAAAAACCAACTTCTTTTACTTCTATTTTTGTAAATTTCTCAAAAACAAAACTCTTTTCGGCTAAGACAATTCCCAAATAGATACCTCCCTTGGCTTTTAAATTGCAAAAATGATCAATGAGCTCTACTAACGATTTTGGCCACTTATTAATGGACGTATGTTTTCATGTGATGAAGGATTTGATATATTATACATAAAAAATAATTGATGGGTGGATGAGAAATTCATTCTCAAAATAAACCCGTTGATTAGAAGAAATGGTTCAGTTTATATTGAACGTTGTCCTTTATGGGAAATTCACACCAACCATAAGTTCTCCAATACTATAAATATAAGAAATATAAAGAACTTGATAATTTTTTGTGAGGGTTACGAAAGAAAAGTCTATGCACACCATCACTCTAGTCCGTACGGCTCGACACATCGCGTTGAGACACATGCATCGGTTCCCTTGGTGCCGGGCTTTAGATTTTAATCATGACAAGAGTTCAAACACTACTTCATTGCTTGTTACTAGCTTTCTGAGCCTCAAGCACGAAGAGATAAACAAACAGAGCAGTGTGCTTGAGTGTTATTCTCCTAATTCACCGATCAACTTTTCAGGGTGCAGCCTCATTTTGTACGTCATTTCGTTTGCTTGTACTTTGTGCATCCATAGAAAGCTCTAAAACGTTCACAATTTCATCTTAGGAGGAGATCGTCTATGTTAACTAGTAAGGTAGACTTGCGCTACTTATTAGATCATCCCACATTAGAAATTGAGGTAAAGAATAATGAATTTATAAGCTTTTGAGTTAATCGAACTAATCAATCATGGTATGAGAGCAATTTTAATCTTTTAAGTTCAGGCTAAGTATCTTATGGCCTAGTCTAGTGATCTCCACCCATCCTAAATTTTATCATGGTATGAGAGCAAGTTTTGACCCACCTCATTTGTTAAGGTGTCTGACTAGAAATTAATTTCTAGCGGCTTGTAAGTCTTTAGCCTTGTTGTCCATATAGAGTATATGGTACCTGATTGTTTGCCTGAAAGTTAGCCTAGTAGCTCGTGGTCCTTTAGGTGTTGATCGTACATTCGTCAATATTAATTTCACGAGACGAGGATCCATTTTTAAGTGATCAACTAATTAGAATCCAAATGACTTGGATGTCTCCTTGAGGAGGAGTGCTAGAGCATCTAAATCAAAAAAATTGAGGAGAAAATAATGAATTCATAATAAGCTCTTGAGTTGAGTTGACTACATGATTAAATTCAATATTTTAATATGATTCAAACAATGTTTCATAGAGCAAGTCTAGTAGTCCCTAGACAATCCTAAATTTTATCCTTCTTACCTTATAGCTTAATGAAAGCTCTGGCACTTTGTTTTCATTCTCTTTATTATACTTTAGGCATTGTTTAGTTTGTTACTCACCACCGTTGTTCTAGTCTTGTTTGTTGTTGTCGTTCCACTCAATGCAATCATACCCTAGCAGAGGCTACCCACCGTTACCGATGTTCCATCCCGTGCACATTGTTCATATTTCCATCAACCACTCGACATCAGCTGCAACCATTATGGGCAAAGAATCAATCGCCAATCACCCACGATCGGTGGGATTAGCGCTCCACTCTCATTTCCAGCTTGGGCTACGGTCCATACCTACAAATGGCGCTTCTCTCGGTCTAGTTAACACGTTGGCTCAACCTTGACACGAATGCGGTCCTTTCGTTGTATTGGGCTCCAAACAACACGTTTGGACCTTCCCATTCAGCCATTCTACTCACTCAGCCGATATCTTTCAATGTCCTTTGAGTAGGCCTTGAAGAATGTGTAATCATGACGTAAGTTTAAAGAGAGTTTGAATTACTAATCTCACAAATAGAGATTTTATCATTACATTATAAATGTATTTGTAAACATGGACCCAATGAATAAGGGAATTTCTTCGAATTGCATAAATATATTGAATTGATGAGTAATGACTTTTGATTTAATTAATGTGTACTTTGTGGAGTATGTTTGTATCTGAGACGAGGAGGAAGATAGATAACTTCAATTAAAATTTCTTTATTAAGTTATTCAAAATAATCCAAATAGCATCTAATTAAATTTCATTGCTTTAGATGTATAGCCAAATAATTATTTCAAATTTCATGTTGATAATAATAATAATAATAAAGGTAACAATAATAATAATAACAATAACGGTAATAAAAATAATATTAATTAGAGTAGAACATAGACAAACTTACTATCTATACTTTCTCTGTTTCAAATTAAATTGTTTATTTACTATTTAAAAAGTTAAATTTTATTCATTTTCGTTGCTTATTTTTGCTATTCATTTGATAAAATAACATAATAATGTCACCTTTTATTTTGCGGAGTTTTTGAGGCAGTTTTTTACTATATAAATTTTATTTTTTAAATTCTTCTTCAATTTTCAAATAAATTGTATTGAATATAATTTCAGTCAAATATTATAAACGAAATAGACGCTTTAAATTGGGATGCAGGGAGTACTAAATTGAAAATAGAATTAAGTTATTTATATACTTAAATTTGTGCCCCAAATTATATAGTAGAGTTATGCACATTCATTTTGTGTTAGCGTGATGCTTCACACAAACACAAATTTAAAGACTAGTAAACTTTTTTATCACGCTAAAGATATTACTACATTTGGTCCTAAAAACTCTCCTCTTTTGACTTTTTTAGTCAAACAGTGACATTTTTTATCACGATTTATGAAAAAAGTATATTGATTATAACATAAATTTAATATAATTGGTTTTGTCTTATGATATAGTTTTAATATATCAAAATTTTTAAATATTTATGCATTTAGATTATGTTTAATTTGTGAACAAAGAATGTCACTGTTTGACAAAAAATGTCAAAACAAGAAAAGTTTTTAGGACCGGAGAGAGTAGTATATATACGTACAAATTGAGGTACACTAGCTCCTTGGGTACCCCTAGCGTAGTTTTAAAATGGAAAATTATATTCGCACACCATTTTTTAGTCAAGGATTCGTCCTGACATAAAATGTAAGTACAAAAATGTTACATGTCTGTGTTTGACTTATATTTTGTGTCAGGGTAAATCTTTGGAATACAGAATCGGATATAAGTGTAGCAAACCTTTTGAAAATATAAGTGCCTTGGAAGGCCAAACAGCCCGTAAAATCAGACGGACACATCATCATCAACCTAGGCCGGTAAATAGTCCACAAAGAAAGCATGTAGCCCATTTGGACCGAGATCTCGTCCAAATTCGGCCACCCATCTCCGGTGGAGCATCTTCTACCCACGTACGCCGCCTTGAAGTACGCGCCACAAACCTCCTCGCCTTGCCGGTATGGTACGGTTTAAAAAAGCTTTGATGGGTGTGCATAAATTTGACAAATTCTCTCTTCTAAAAACGTTTCTCCATTTGAGTTTCCTAGTCAAAGTTAAATATTCCCCCTTCCAACATAGCCTCCCTCATGTTTCATTCTTTAGAGATCCTCCTTAATATGGAGTAAGAATTTTTTATTTCTACCCCATAGCTTTGTCATTATCTTTCTTCGGCTAGGTTCTAAAGCCAGTGGCTACGGAAGCCACTCACCTAACCTAATTGGGACACATACGGTACTCCGTTCGCAAGATTGATAGTTCCTACCCCTTCTAATCCTCCCGGTAAACTCCCCTACCCGGTCCCGATCCCAACTCATCCCCCTAACCACGTCCATTGCGGGGTGCAAGTTTAATTGACTTTGGAGTCAAATTTTTTTTACTTTAAAGTCAATTATACTTACGGGGTGCAATTGATGTAGGTGGGGGATGATTTGGGGTCGGGACATGGCGGGGGGCTTTATCGGGGGAGTTAGGGGGTAGGAATCATCAATTTTATAAACGGAGCTCCGTAGGGGACAGTGGCTTCCGTGGCCACTGAAATCCAGTGGCCACCGAACCGGGCCAATCTTTCTTAAAATTTAAAGTACTATAATTACATTAATTACCTTCATTCCTGAGTATTTGTCCAGTTTTGATTTTTTTTTTCCAGTAAACTATTTTTATCCTTTGATCTATAATTAAATAAAATATATATTGTATATTAATTAGATAAAATAATATTTTGAAAATATTTGATACAATAAATCTAATACAACTATTTTGTCTCAATATCCAATATCATTTTTGTTTAATTTGAGGTCAAAGTTTAATAATTTAGACCAAAAAAAGTAAAAAATGGACTAATACTCAGGAACGAAAGGAGTATTTATTTTATTTATTACACCTCACTCAATTCATTTAGATGTTTCTCCGTACTGGTGTTTATTGGCTTATTGCTGATAAGCAATTTTTAACCTATAAGCTGCTTATAAGTCAAATATTTTAATGATAGATAAATCATTTGTAAATATTCCTAAATGGTGAGGGAAAATTTTATAAATAATCTGGTCAAAATGAATAAACAAAAAAATTATCTTAAAAATAAGTTGTTAAGACCTACTTATTTTTTCTAACTAATAAGCTTCTTATAAGTCATTTTATAAGCACACAAGAATATGTAATCAGTTGACTTATAAATTAAAAACTACTTAGAAGCAATTTTGACCAATTTATAAGCACAGATAAACACACACTTTATATACTCCACCAACTTTCAGTAAAGATATTTTAGTAAGTTTTTACCTTCTTTCAACCATTCTATAACTCTTGGCTTCCTATAATTTAAAGAGCTTGTTATATTTGACAAGCCAAAGTCATTTTTTGGCAAGCTTGCTAAAATTAAAAACACTCATTGGAGAAGAAAAAAATAGGTAGACTTGTTATATTATGCCTTTTAGCAAGTCAAAGTAAGATGATTGGAGATGCTCTAAGACCACAAAAAGTAAAAACGAGAATATTTTAAAAGGACGGATAGATTATTTATTTATATATTCTCATCTAGTGTTTGATAAAATAGTTCCTATTTCTTAACCTCCACCCCAACCGCCCCTGCCCCCTCTCCAAAACATCGAGTTGCTACAAAATTAATTTAGCAAATTGGTGTTTTTGAAAGGGGACAGGGGGCGCTGGGGTAGTAGATAAAGAGTGTTGGGGATAGGAACCATCAACTTTTCGAATGAAACGCTGCCGTCATTGTTGTCATAATATGATATTTATTTTTGATGGCAAGAGAAGTGAGCTCTTGATAAAGTAATTTTGTAGTCAAATTATGTCACTTCTTCTTTATAGATTTCACTTCTCGATAAGTAGTTTTAAACTTATTAGCTGTTTATAAGTTTATTTTTTTTTCGTGAAAAAAACCTAAATGATATGGAGTATATAAGTCATCAAGGAATATTCATAAATAATGAAAAATAGTTATGTAAATAATCTAGTTAAAATGGAATTTCAAAAAAAAGTGGATTAAAAATAAGTAGGCAAGATCTTAATTTTCTTGCTTATAAGCATAGAGAAAAATGTCATTGGTTAACTTATAAGCAATTTTGACCAGTTTGTAAGTATAGAAAAACACGTACTCCGTATTTAATTAAAATTTCTTTATTAAGTTATTCAAAAAATTAAATGTTGTTTAAGGTTGGGAAGAAGTAATTGCAAAATCAATTTGAGCGTACTTTATCTTTATTAGCTTGAGTTACAACAACTATAGACATTGTGATTCACCCTTTTCTAACTATTACAGAGCATTAAAAATGGAAATAGCTACCGAAATCGCAGGGGGAATAAAACTAATAGTAATTCACCATATCAAAGAGTATGTTTACATGTTATATTGAGACCCTGAGAGTCTGAGACAAGCAAAACTTCTATTCAATTCTTATGACCGGAAGAGTTCCAGCTGGGCCACAACTTGCTAAACATCTTCCTGGGTCGACTCGGAGGAACGCAGAGCATTTTCTGGCTCGAAAAATCGTTCCCGACCCCGTCGTCTTCATCGTCCAACTCGTAGTCCTCCGCGAGCTTCATCTTCAGCGTCGCGAGCTTCGGGTTGGGCGTCATTTTGTGGTGGTTCGCGAAGGAAGAAGCGGCGGAGCTCTTCTTGAAGTCGCCGTGGTCGTTGCCGGCTAGCAAGGCCTTGATGTTGGCAGGAAGCTCTGCGATGGGGGCCCCACCTCCGCCCCCGGAGAGGGCGGCTCGGGCCTGCTCGAAGAAGAGGACTTGGACGACTACCCGGAGCGGGAGAAGCTCGTTCTGCGCTGCGTGCATGCACGCCTCCATTGATAATCTGCTGCAATCCATCGTCTTGCACAATCGCTTCCTTTCTGTCTTGTTCAATTCTGGATGCGCCTGGAAAATCAAGGAAAATCTTGCACGTGAAACTTTAATTTAAAATAAAAAAAGGACGGGCTCTGATAGTATGTCAAGAATTGACTAAAACCAAGAAAGATTTTTTATATTTTAAAAAGAATCCAACTTTTCAAGAAACCAACTCAACCAAGAAACCAAGTTCTTCAATATTGAACAAGGAAAGATTATCAATTCATACCTTAAGATATATGTCAATGGCTTTGTAGAGATCATCATGGTCGATCCGGGAGAAATCGGGGATTGATTTAGCAAGGTCTATGAATTTCGAGAGGGGCAATTTGGGGTCTCCGGCGATCTCTTGAAGATACCCATCCACAAGCTTGGCCACCTTGAGCTTAGAGGAATGCGAGGCTGAAGAAGATCTCCGGCTTTCTTGGAACTCAAAGTCCACGTTCTCGGCCGACCGAGATCTTCTTCGCTCTAAATCCCCCTTCTTGGTCCTCCTGTGTCGAGGAGGACTTGTCGGGGGACTGGGATTCCCCTGTGACATGAACTGTTCCAACATCGTCAGAACCAAGTCGACATCACAAGTTGTTGTCTCACTTTTGGACGGCTCCGATGGGATCAACAGATCTTTCACCGTCGCGTCTTCTAATTGGAGCCCCACCCGTTTCGCCACCTCCTTTTTCGTGGCACTCGAGACTCTCAGAATGCTGGCTGCTTTAAGCAGCCTCAGGAGAAAGGTACTGGAGACAGCACCTTTCTCCGCTGGCAATAAACTCACAATGGACTCCAAGACATGGACGTGTTTGGAAACCTCCGAATCCTCCGTCGTGGAGGAATTCGACACCTTGGGTAACCAACGGCACGCGTAAACCCTCAACGCCTCCCCCACGACGCTCGCTGGGACCCTCCCGCCGGATTTAACCGCTATCATCGTCCTCCAGTACAAGTCGACGCCCAACTCCGCCAAATCCTCCGCCCACCACCCCCGCCTGTTCTCCGACCACGAAGCCACCGCCTCCCGCCTCGAGTAGCTTCTCGAGAGGTTCGCCTTCGCGGGGCCCGCCATAACCTTGAAGGCAATGGCGTCGACGCACCGCCCCGTGATCCCGAGCTCCTCGGCCCACGAGGGACACGCCCTCGTGGTCTGGAGCGTGATGATCGCGTCCTTCCACCCTTGGAGAATGCACGAGCTCAAGAAGGCTTCCAGCTTGTGAATCAAGTTCCCCCTCTCCACCTCCTCCGTCATCTCCAGATACTCCGCCGCGCATCTGGCGGAGACTATATTATAGGCGCTGACGGTGACGGTGATGCCGTAGCAGAACTTGGCGCAGAGCTCGAACGCTTCGGGCTCGCAGGGGAAGTCCCGGAGCTGCACAGTTTGGTGCTGAGACGACGCCTCCGGACCCTTCTCTGACATTTCTGAACATAGCCTCTGCAACCTCAAACTCTTCGAAAGCAGGGGAAACTGTTTCGACACAGCAAAAATCTCAAAATTCGTCCATGAAAAGGTAAGAAAAAGGGAATTAAAGAATTGTACTTTGTGAAGCAAGTATCTGCATCCTTTGACTTGGACAATGAGATCACTTGAAACTTCAGAGGAAACTGATCTGCATATAATCAAAAGCAAGATCTTTCATTGAATTAACAATCCAATCCATGGAGTAAAAATTCTTTCTTTCTTTCTTTTTTACAGCAGTAAAAATTACCTCAGAGCTTCAGTGGTGTAGAAGGTATCTGGGCGAGATCCAAGCTTCATAAACTTCATTCTTGGAGAGAAGATAGTGAGAAGAGATAAATGGTGGGTAATTTTTTTTGGTTTTTGTTTGGGTACTTTAATTTGCAGAAAGCACACACAACCTTGTGCAACAGCAAATGACAGATATGTCTTGTCGGATGAGCACCAAAAAAGGCCAAGAATTGGGATAAATTACCAGAAACTGCCTCCTTTTTGTTTACAGCAGCCTCATCACTGAATCAAAGAAGCAGAGTGAAAACCCAGGAAGAAAAAAAAGGGGATGAATTTGGATATATAATTCTCCAATGGATATTTATAAGACTGATGATTAGTAAAAATTGAATGGCATGAACCCAGAAAATGAAGGGCACCCTGGCCTAAATGGGTGTGTCATTATCTGTCAAAATTTTCAGCTCTGCCCCATTTTGATTTGCACATGCAAAGAGCAATTGAATTCTACAAAGGACGCACCAATCCCATCAATCCAAACAGGGCATAGATTAGAACCCAAGAAGGAGAAAGATTATGACGTGATCAATATATATGTGAAAAATTGAGTTTTCTTGAGAGAGAGAGAGAGAGATTAAAGAAGAGAAAGAGAGAGATAGATAGATAGATACAGAACATGAAGAGACAGTGTATGTATAGGTTGGTCCAGATGGAGGTATGCTTTGTTGGGCAACATAACAAAGTGGAGAGGCATTCGAGAGAAAGGAAGACGATGCCCACGTTCTTATCTTGTCCCCACTTGGGACCTTCAATCTCATCATTGTTGCACCAACCTTTTTTTTCTCTTTGCTTTTTCCTTAATTTAAAAATTAAGTTACTTATATCCCAAAAGTTGTATCCAAATTGTACACCGCAATTATTCACTTTTATTTTGTATCAGTGTGATGCTAATGCGATGGTTCACAGAGGTACAAAAGGGAAAAGGACTAATATATGAGTAAAATATTAAAAATATATACTAAAATAGGAGTTCCATGTTTTTCATTCCCGAAATAAGAGTTAAAATATATTTACATTACTAAGCATGACCATGTACATTACCAAAAATGCCTATGTACAGCACCACATTAGTATAATGTCAACTCTTATTTAGGGAATAAAAATATAAAATTTTTACTCCCTGCGTCCTAAAACTTTCTTCCTGTTGCGCAAAACGAAGAAAAATCTCAAGTTTTTTCAATCTATTTTATTTAAATATTGGTATAGAAATAAAAAATAAAACATACATACTATTTAAAAACTACATCAAAAGTTCAACAAAACAATTGATGACAATAATATTTTATTTTATCATATAGGCCATGAAAAAACACAAATAAATATAAATTTTCGTGAAGTTGGAATAGTGCTCTGGGAAGAAAGTTTTAAGACCGAGGGGGTATTTTGTTACTTTCTCTATGTTTTATTCTGATTTCGGATAATTTTTTGGTATAAAATGCTAGTGTAACATTTTTTGATCGTACAAACATATTATATCAGTGTGAATCATCGAAATATTAATATATGGCTTTGGGGTATATTTTAGGGTACCTTGATTTGATTTTATGGGTGAACAGTGCTTTTTCTTTATTGATTGTGTTTTAGTCAACACTTGTTTGATAATGGTCCATATTTTATCAACAGTTAGCATGATTGCACGCCGCATTAGTATCGGTGTTTACGAAAAAGGAGAGGCATTATACCATGGAAATTGGATTTTTTTCCAAACCAAAAAAATTTGATCCATCTAGGGGTCATTTCGAGGAGACTTTTGGCTAATGTAATTTTGGGTCATAAGTCACTTTTGCTAGCTACTTCTTTATGAACAAAAGTCATAATGTAAAAGCTAAAATCATTTAATCTTGACATTGCATAAAAATGATTTTAGAACCCATTTAACATTCTCAAGTCATACGCCAGTATCAGAATTAAATTTATCAAACACACAATAATAGTTTTGGACTATGTAGAAGTTTAAAAATTATTCTGGAATAGAGTGCCACACACCCTTTCAATTTGCAACCACACCTCTTCCTTTTAGCATAGAGTATATTTTGTATTTATGAGATATTTATTCTGTCCATATTATGTCCACTAATTGTGATAATTACCATTGTATTCTCTCTCATATATGAGGAGAAGCATTGTAGTTCTATTGGGGCAAGGAATGAAAAATACAAAGACTTTCTGTAACACCCAACTCGTATAATCCAAATACATAGATCAACGAATCAGGTTGCTACCAATTTCGTATCCAAACACATAATAATATTCTCAAAGAATTAAACATCAATTCCAAATTTAAATGAAACATCCATCAGAGTAATTTAAAACAATGCAGAAGCTTAAGTTAACATTTAAAATATAACGTTGGAATCAAGCTAGTAAAAATAAGTTATTTTCAAATAAATAGAAACTCAAAGTCATCAATTACGCTTACACACATCTCCTCATCTTCATCGCCCTCTGGGTTGGGTCCAGATTCTTCTTGACCCTGGTTACTTGCGTGTAGCAAAACGAATACACTACATGTTTAGCAATGACGCTGAGTGAAAATATCTAATGTTTGGCCATACATATAAACGAACTCACTAATTCACATTACCGTATGATATCATACGCATAGTATAACACAATGATATCACTTCAGTACATACTAGAACAATATTCAACGCTACCAAACATAGATTTGTATTTTTCATTACTTTGATTACTTAACTTCTATTTTTTCTTTGCTCATAAGCTATTCTAGGTTAGAGCTTATCTATCTATTTACTTTCCTCTGGAGTTATAACCTTTTCCTTTGGAACGAAGGTCAAGCTCAAACCAACTAGGGAGTTTCACGTTGGGTGGGTGAAATTCCTATCCCCTTCGGAATGCTTGTTCATAGATGATCGTACGTACATTTTTACTTGAATAGACATTTGACAAAACATATACCACATGGCTCTAACATTTTTATACTTATGGCATATCTTGCCACTGTTCCATTCAGGTCAATCCTAGACATACTCTAGGTAGACTACTTCAATCATTTAATTTTGCATTCATCAATCACACAACATTTATCAATGAAGATAGACTTATCCAACATAAAATCAATCATGATACAAACATCGGCCTAGCGTTGGGTTGAACACCCACGCTTACTGTCATACAACATGCAAAGTGTCGAAGGTTGTCCTTGACGTTACACACACATGAGAAGCCAACAACATCTACATTACCACGTGGGACAGCGACCGATAAAAAGTTTTGGCTTTTGACTGTAGTTAGCTACCATCTCCCGGTAGAGGTATACCGACCATCTCCATGGTAGCGGCGGTACCGGCAGGCAGTATCGTCCTACCGCCAGACGCAAACTAGGCAGTATCAATCATCTATAATAGGCATCCCAAGATTCACAAATAATGCATAGATGTTCGACAACAAGATTAAAACCTAAACATGTTCTACCCAAGTCGATCAACAGTAACCCATAACAACCCCAACATATAGTTTAACATAGGTCAACCATAGGGATATTACGAACGTAAGATTCAAATCGATAGGCATAACCTAGTGGTATATGTCCATGTACACACCTCGAATGGACGAAAGATTAAACTACGATGAACGGAGAGTGATGGCACGACGATGGGGTTGCATCCTTTCTTCTTCTTATTCTGCTTCTGCTATTCTGATCGCACAATAAGGGCAAGAGAAAGAGTCATGAAATCGAGAGTGTCATGAGGTCAAGTAGTTAAAGGGAAGTTTACGTGCATTAGGGCTCGTATTTATAATTATGGAGTTTCGTGTTACGTAATTAATTAACATACCTCGGTAAAAATACACTTTTCGAGCCAACTTGCTCCAAATTCATACCCGTTTGCACCATTTGATTCGTCTCGTCAAACCTTGCACAACGGTATAGGTTTTATAATTGATTGAGAAGTAGTCATAATTAACTTAAGGTCTGTCTCACTAATTATTCAATTATATTAGAATTAATTTTTTCTAATAGGTCAGATTTCATGAAGACATTAAACTTTCATGGTATTAGAGTTGTATGAGTCCCACCGTTCAATATCCGTAGCCTCTGATTGCTTGCTTCTCGCTACCGATCACTGGATCCAGCGATGATTCAACATCTAGCTAAAAGACTAGAGCAAAACACCTTCACACTGTCTATTCTGTCTCGAACATTCAAAACATGCTACGTGTGTTGGATGGAACGGAAGTGACATGCTCTACTTGGGTGAAACTTGACTCGACTTACGAGTCTTGGGTTGAGATTGATTCCAAGGTCCTTCAATGGATCTACGACACGCTCGTTGATGATTTACTTGTTCGCGTTCTGGATAGTGACGTCACCACGAGACAAGCATGGGATTCTTCAACAATAAAGGGTCGCAAGCTCTAACTCCTAAGCACTAGTTCACAAACTTGACGCTATCTGATTGCTTCTCCCTTGAAGGTTACTTTTAAAAACTTAAAGAACTTGTGGACCAACTTGGCAATGTTGATTATCTTGTTAACGAGCACAAACTTTTTCTTCAATTAGAGCGAGGCCTCCCTCAAGAATATGATATTTTAGCCTCCTTTATTAATCAGTCGCCACATGGTATAATGTAACGAGCATAGTAGAACTTGAGCAACAAAGAAAAAACGCAAGATATATCATAACCCAAACTGCTTGTTATGCTTCTTGCAACATCATTCGAAACCTTAACCTCAACTTAAGTTTGTTCTTTGCCCTGCATGGTTCTAACATTAATCAGGTTATAAGACACACAGCTCGAGGAAAGGAAAGGCTCAAATCAAAATGGGTGTGGTCGAGGAACCAATTCTCATGGATGAAATGCCACCTATGGAGTGCAGCCGCGTAATTCGAGATATGGTCAGTTGATGTACCCACAGCAGCAGCCCAACTTCCATATATGGCCGACTTGGAAGCCTGGTCAGACTACAATCACACAATCATACAAACCAGCCTTGATTGTCCCTCCATATCCGTACCCAACCCAACCACCTGGATGGCAAAACACTCTAGCTCTTAAATCACAAATTCCTGGACAGAACCCGAAAATATTAATATGGTTGGGACAAGAGGATTTCAAACTACTCCTGGTTTTGCCTCGAGACATGTTGATCTGCTAAACCTTATCAAGCTTGGTCGTGCCTTAAATATCATAAATCTCAATCAATTGAATCAAGGGTGGTACAGGGACTTTGAATTATCATCCCACATTACTTCGAACCGACTAACATTCTTTTCCCCTCGTCATCTTCAAATCAACAAAATATATTTGTTGGGAATGGCCAAAAGTTTCCAATTAAGGTATCTGGGAATGGTTTTTGCCACACCCAAAACCAATCATGCCATTAAACAACATTCTTCTTTCCCCAAACATTGTTAAAATCTACTTTCTGTTTCAAAGTTTACTTATGATAATCATGTTTCCATAGCACTTGATCTTTTTGGTTTCACCTTGAAGAACCTCAAGACTAGCAAGGCTATATCCTGCCAAAATAGTTCAGCCGATCTCTTTCCATTTACACCATTCTCACAAGCATCTCACTCATGCTTTGTTGCTTCATCCACTAATTAGTGGCACAACCATCTCGGCCACCCCGGCACACAAGTCTTGAATTTGCTTTTTAGTCGATCTTTTATTGCCTTTAATAAAAACAAGAGAAATTTACCTAAATAGGACTAAAACATAATGACTTTCCCAATATAGGACCATATGTTTTTATTTCCCAATGTAGGACTTTTGGTCATTATCAAGTAGTCATTATTCAAGTAAATGTCCATCATTACTGGACATTATTCCTCCCACTAGGTCATTATTAAGTCCTATTTAGGGAATAAAAAAGTTTAAATCCTACATTAGGAAAGTCATTATGTTTTAGTCTTATTTAGTACAAATTTTACTAAAAACAAATCTATTCCCATCACTCGTGTCAAATTGCTAATAGTACATGTCTACCTTTTGATTATTCTCATTCTTTCACTTTAGCACCATTTGATGTTATACATTGCGACTTATAGACGTCTCACATCCTAAGTCAATGTGCTTATAAGTATTATATGGTTTTGATTGTAAATTTTATGCTCAATATGTTTGGATATATCCCTTAAAATTCAAGTTTGAAGCATTCATAACTTTTTCCAAAGTCCATGAACTCGTCCTAACACAATTTCAAAAACACATCAAGACTTTCCAATGTGATTTAGGGGGCAAATTTGACAACAATGATTTTGAAACATTTGCATCTTGTAATGGTCTTTTGTTTTGTTTTGCATGCCCTGAAACGTCTCCCCAAACTAGGAAAGCGGAAAGAATGATATGGCTTCTCAAGAACATTGCATGTTCCCTTCTCTTTCACCCTCATTGACCCCCAAAATTTTGAGTTGAAGCTCTCCACACCACTTCTTATCTACATAACATTCTTCTTACGAAGCGTCTCCAGCTTCTCACTCCAACTTTTGTCCTATACCACTATCATCCATCCTACAATCACCTTCGGGTCTTTGGTTGTGTTTGCTACCCAAACTTTTCATCCACTCAACCTCACAAGCTTCACCACCGGGCCACTCATTGTGTTTTTCTCAGGTACCTGTCTAATTTTTGTGGTTACCATTGCCTCGTCACTCACGCTAGACATGTTCACATTTCACGTCATGTCGTGTTTGTTGAGGATTCTTTCCCACTCAATGAGCCCTTGACAGATACCACTTATAGGTTTCTTAAGGATATGATACCTATAAACCAATTTGCAAACTCAACCACCGAACCTACTATTCAACCCCCTTCAATCACTAGCCCACCCTTACCCACTCCACCTGAAAGGAATCCCTCCAACTCCATCCTTCTCACTGGTCATCCCAAGCGCAAATTGAACCTCCCCAAACTCACGTGTGAACACTTCTATTACTACCCAACCTCTAGCCTCATGACCCAATGCTCACTTAATGACTACGCGATTAAAATTTGGTATTACTAAACCAAATCCAAAATATACCCTACATATAACTTCCCTTACCATTTCACCCTTACCAAAAACTACAACCAAGCCTTCAACGTTCCAAATTGGCACATGGATATGCTTAATGAGTATAAAGCTTTTATTGATGATGGCACGGAACTTGTACCCCTTTTTGTTGAACCACCTAGTAATACGGTGTATGTGGATTTTCCGCCACAAATTTAAAGTCGATGGATCGCTTGACAAGTATAAAGCTTGACTTGTTGTCCATGGTAAGTATCAAATGGTTGGCATAGATTTCATGGAAACCTTTAGCCTGGTTGTTAAATTGGCAACTATCGGGACAGTACTCGCACTTGGCCTATCCAGGGTTTGGCCAATACATCAGTTAGATGTAAAGAATGCCTTTCTTAACGACAATATATAGGATACAGTTTATATGGACAATTTCTAGCAAATGATACCACCTATCAAAGCCTTGCATGAGCAATGCAATACTTGACTTTCACTCGTCCAGACAGGGCTTACGTTGTGCAACAAAACTGTCTGTTCATGCATGCTCCACGAGAGCCTCATCTTGCTTTCTTGAAGAAAATTCTATAATATATACATGGGACTCTAGACTATTGTTTACAACTCACCCCCTTATTATTTGGCTCGTTTGCGGCATGCTCTTACGCTGAATAGGAAGGGTGCCCAGATTCTAGACGCTTCACATCTAGCTATTGTTGTTCCTTGGAAAAAAATTAATCTCATGGTCACCAAACGGCAAGCTACCTTCTCATGTCTAGTTGAAAGGACGAGTATCAGAGTGTTGCTAATGTTGTCTCAGATACTGCATGACTCTGCAATCTTCTGATCGAACTTCACATCCTCCTTTGACGGGCTACGATTGTCTATTGTGACAACGTATCTGTGATTTACTTGTCTGGTAATCTTGTCCAATATCAATGTGCTAAAGATGTCGAGATTGACATCCATTTTGTCTTGGAGAAAGTTGTGCTAAGCTAAATAAGAGTCCTCCACGTTCACCAAAGATTTCCCCTACTCTTTCAAACTTTTCGTTCCAACTTGAGCATCCACCTTCCACACACTCAATCTAAGGGGGCGTATTAGCATAAACTATATTATTTATTTATGAGATATTTATTTTGTCCATATTATTTCCACTCATTGTGGCCATTACCATTGTATTCTTTTTCCTATATAACGAGACGCATTTTAATTGTATTAAGGCAAGGAATGAGAAATTAAAAGACTTTCTTCTATTCGTGACTAAGAGGTTTCTTTCCATGTTCAGCCAACAAAAGTATTTTTAACCGTTTAATAGAAATAAGGTATATCTATATCACCCCGATTTTGTATTCACTAGACAACGGTGTCATTGATGGTGTTATAGAATTTTTAGCACATATGATGCTCTGTTCGTAAAATTGCTGATTTCTATTGCTCTAAACTTCACATCTCATCCCACCCTTATCCCCCACCCCACTCCTTTCCACCCCTACTGCCCTTCAAATGTGTGGTTATTAGGCGATTTGAGGGGGCATGGAGGCTGGGGTGGGTGTAGAAGTGGGGCTAGAATGAAGGGTTTATGATGTGTTGAGGGTAAGAACCATCAATTTTGCAAGCAAATCCTCTTAGGTGCTCCAAAAAGTTAGTGGCACCGTTACCAAGCGACAACATAACTCCCATGTATGTATATTATCCCAAGAATTGTGAATGATAAATGAGAGTATATGTACATGGACGAATCCTAGTAACATAGGACAAAAATGAGCGATTTCATAAGGACCATTATTATAAGTATTGTTGTTGTTGTTCTTATTATTATTGTTATATTATTATTATTTACTCCCTCTAGCCTAAAATATTTTTCTCGTTTCATTTTATAAGGTTTGGTTGAAGTTAATTTCAATTCAATTTTTCTTGACTATAAGTGTAAAATTCAAAAATAAAAATTATGTATATAAAAAGTTATCAAAAGCTCTATAAAACAAGCAGCAACAGACTAAGTTCCCTCCGTCTCAAAATACGATTCTTGTTTAGTTTACGATCTCTAGTTATTTTCCAATTAGTATAAGTAAAAAATGGTGTAGAATTACAAAATAATAATTATATATTAAAAGGCCTCATAAAAAATTCTACAATATAAGTTGTGACAAGGTTACTTTATTTTTCAAATGATCGATGAATATGTTTAAGGATAATAGATGTTGGTTTGATCTTGGAATAGTAACAAGAAACCTTATTTTGGGAAGAAAGGAATACTATTTTATCAAATGACTAATGAAAATAGGTAAAGAAAATGATTATCGTTTGACGATCTGAAAAATAACTAGAAGAGAGTTTTAAGACAAAGAAAGTATATACTATAAGCTGACAACTTCACCACGCTACTTTAGCCAAAACAAACACTATAAATTGGGACAGAGGGAGTAACATTGTTCTTTAAATTTATAATTGATAAAAGTTCTAGTCTATAAAATACTGCAATCTTCAATCTTAGTTACCTGCCTCTATTTTGGTGGGGAAAGTTTGGAGTTTTCTGAACACTTTGTTTTTTCAAATATTTTGTAATACGGAGTACCTTCTAAATTAAACTCCTCCCTATTTTTTTAATCTTTAGTGGTGAGTTTATCACAAAGAGGGGACTATTTGGGGAAGTCTATTCGGCTTAATTGTTTCCCACTGTTCCATCAAATTCTGATTTCAACAAAGAATCAATTGTTATACACCAAACAAATCTTAATCAAGTGCTGATTTTGTTTTTTAATGTAACATCATCTAATCTTTTAATACTCTGCGTAAGAAATTCATTCTCATATTAATAATGTTTGTCAAGAAACCAAATCTATAAAAGATTGAAGAGTCAAATCTTTGATTGTAGGCCTAGAACCTTTTTTTATATTCTAACACGCCTCTACATGTACAGACATTGTTGCTTTGACTCTCTTTAAACCTTCCGCGTGAGTCCTTTACTTTTTTAAAGTTTGGTGGCAGTGAATTTTGAACTTTCCTTGATCAATAAGGCTATGGTATGATATCATTCATGTTAAGGAACTCATTCAATCAAAAAGCTCAAGTTTATGATTGTAGGCCCATGATGGAACTTATACTCTAATGTGCCCCCTCATCACGTGCAGTCGAGATTTATTTGCTCGAGCCTTGCACGTGATGATTAATTTTTAAAAAATGAGACTTAAATTTAATGATTTGGATATGTGGAGAAGAGACCAATAGAGCATCCGGTGAGAAAGATTGATCAAATGATAAATAGACATGTGACTAGAGGAAGAAGTAGAGAAGAGTTCGCACAAAGTGGTCAAGGGTGGAGACCTCTGCGTAAATGATATCACTGCATATATGGTACATGATAGGGTGCAATGGCATCGCTCGATCAATGTAGCTGATCACATTTAGTGGGATAAGGCTTTGTTGTTGAGGCTTAATGTCAGTATGCATAAAGGGATTGATATTGATTAAATACAATTTAGGACTTTTTTTCTTAGTTTGATATAATTGGATTTTACTAAGATCTAATCTGATCTAATTTTATTAGGTCTGATCTGATTTAAGATCAATAAATAATAAGAATAAATTAAAGAGTGATGTTGCTATAGCCACCCCTACTATGGCTAAGTTCGCCTCATTTATAGTTTAATGGATAAATTTATGAGCAATGCTAGGGGTACACGTACACCAAAGGTGTACCCCATTTGTCCCACACCCCCTTCTCCACCACCCATTTTTATCTACTTTTTATTTATTTAATTTTTTTAAAAATTCTTGCCCATTTATGTGGTGGAGGAGGGGGTGCGGCCGAGTGAGACAAATGGGGTACACCTTTGGTCTACTCCTAGCATTTTTCTAAATTTATCCCTAAGAACACATAGAAAGAATATTAGATGCTAGGCAATTATTAAGAGAATTTTTTTTTTTCATTTATCATAAATGTAGTAGATTTAGCTATAATGGGAGTGAATATAGCCATACTCATCGAAGAGAACAAGCTCTTAGTTAAGTGTTTTGTAGAGTTCCGCTCCACCACTTCATTATTTTTTTAAGTTAAATTTGAACTAAATAAGACTAAAACATAAGTGATTTCTCAATGTAGAACTTAAACTTTTGTATTCCCTAAATACTACCTCCGTTTCAGAGTATTTGTCCAGTTTGACTTTTTTGAGTCAAACTGGACAAACTTTGAACTCCAATTACTCTCAATTGTATTACATATTAGCATAATGAAATACAATTTTGAAAGTTATCAATACGATAAATCTAATAAAGTCATTTTTATATTAAAATACTTTACGATTTTTATTTAATTGAAGCTCAAAGTTTGTCCAGTTTGACTCGAAAAAGTCAAACTGGACAAATACTCTGGGACAGAGAGAGTAGTACTTAATAATGTCTAGTGTGAGAAGTAATGTTCAGTGATGGTGGACATTTACTTGAACTATGACTAATGGATAATGACGAATTGTCCTACATTGGAAAAATAAGAACATATGGTCTTATATTGAGAACGTCATTATGTTTTAATCTTATTTAGTTAAATTACCCTTTTTTAATCGTTCTTTTTTATTACGTAAGTTTTTATAAGGTCCACATTTGTTAATGTTTGAATTTGTATCTTTTTTAAGAAACATTATCTCAAATAATTCCACCTTTTCATGCATTCTCAAAATTAATTTGACTTTTTACTGTCATCGAAAATAATCGCATTTTTCCGCATGCACACGAGTTTTGGGCTGCCGTTAAACAATTACAACAACTTAACAGGATTTTTGAAAAATACCTATTTTCGCAAATAAATGAAATATGAGATTATTTTAGGTAAATTTTCTTTTTTCGTTTTTCAGTTTCCAACTTTAAATTGAAATATATTTTTTAACCTTTTTGTTTAGAAAAATAATACCAAAATTTAAGTATTTTTTAGAGTGAAACAAATTGTTTTTTTAATAATCGATAATCTGGTCATAATTAAAAAAATTAATTATTGAACACAATAGAGCTAATTATTTACTTAATAACTCACTACATATTTTTGTAAGTTGCAATTATTATTTTTGAGCGGCACTTCGAATTATTTTTCGATACTATATTATTATTATTAGTATTTCTTAAAAAATAGCACTACATCACTTGTGAATATTTTTCGATAATTCTATATAAATATTTTTTGCAAAACAATATTACAATAATTGTGAAAATAACACAATGATATACCCAACTAATCCCAATGGAATATGCTCGTTTCCTTCTTAAACAACCCCCCCCCCCCCCCAAATTGGAGCATGTAACAATGATATACCCAACTTGGGAATCAAGAATTCAAGGCGTGCTTTGTCTAGTGCTTTGGTATATCTGCCAGCTGATCGGTCTGAATGACTCCTCGCAGTAATTTGTCATGAACAAAGTGACAATCAACCTCAATGTGTTTCGTCCGCTCATGGAAAATAGCATTAGCGGCAATATGTAATTCGGCAGTACTATCACACTTGATGATCATAGGTTTCGGATGTTCAATCCCAAGAGAACCTAGTTCACATGTGCCCGCGGCTAGAGCTCTGTATTCAGCTTCCGCAGATGATCGTGTCGCGGTCGTCTGTTTCTTCGCTTTCCAAGAGACCGGAGATTGGCCCAGCTGGACAAATCATATCTTTCCGTTAGAGGACAAGCGGCCCAATCCGAATCACACCATCCCGTTAACTGTAAGGTTTTGTCGTAGGAGAAGAAAATCCCTTATCACGGTTGCCCCTTCAAGTACCAACCCAAACCCGGCGTGCCTTCTAGTGCTCCTCACGAGGCTCGTGCAGGAATTGTGCCAGAGTATGAACTGCATAAGACAGCTCTGGTCAAGTAACCGCTAAGTAGACCAGGCGACCGACTAGATGTCTATATTTCTCAGGGTCATGGAGCACAGGTGTGGTAATGTGTGCCAAGCGACGGTTCTACTCCATGGGAGTGCCCAGAGGACATGCCCCAAGTAGGCCAACTTCAGAAATAATATCCAATGCGTACTTTCTTTGACACAAGAAAACACCAGCTGGGGTGCATGCGACTTCAATACCCAAAAAATATTTAAGTCGCCCTAAATCCTTCATATGGAAACATTGAGATAAGTAGGACTTAAACTCTATGACTTGATGAGAGTCGCTACCTGCGATTACAAGATCGTCCACATAAACCCGGACATGGAGCACAACCCCCCTCCGTCGCAAGGTGAACAGGGAGTAGTCGAAAATAATCTGAACAAAACCATAGCGCTTTAAAGCAGTAGAAAGTTTGGCAAACCAGCACCGGCGAACTTGTCTCTATCCTTTTAAAGATTTTTGAAGTTTGAAGATGCATAAAGACCTCATCACTGAGATTGCCATGGAGGAATGCATTGTGAACGTCCATTTGATGAAGTTCCCAAAATTTAGCCGCAGCCACATCCAGCAATGTTCGTATGGTGGTTAGTTTCTCGACGGGGCCAAAGGTTTCATTATAATCCAATCCTTCAACTTGATGATTGCCAAAAACCACCAATCGTGCCTTGTACCGCTCGATAGTGCCCTCGGCCTTCCGTTTGATTTTTTAGACCCATTTCCTACCCAACGGTTTCTTGTGAGTGGGGGAGTTCTAACAAGAGTCCATGTCCCATTACTCTCCAAGGCATTGATTTCTACGCGCATGGCTTTCTGCCACGCTTTTGATCGCATGGCTTCATAGAAATTCCTGGACTCCACCTAAAAATCGATGGCTGTGAGATAACACTTGTGGGAAGGAGTAAACCTATCATAGTTAATGAAGGCACTGAGTGGATATTTTCTAAGTGTCTAAAAGGCAGTATATGTGACGTAGTCCTTCAAACAGGTGCTTGGTATGCGCGCGCTGCTCTCGACCGACATCAGGGGCTGGAGTAGTTGATGCGTCTAAGATTATGGGTGGATCGGCACCGGAGCTGCCATCAGGGGTGGCGTTGCCGGACGGCAGCAACTCTGCCGGCGTCACTGGCGATGTGTCGGGTGGGTGCTCTAGCGTGGTGTCGATAGTGGCAGGGGCAATGGATGAGGGTTGGCATGGACTAATCTCAATGGAATATGCTTGTTTCCTTCTTCTATACTTACTCTACTTTATTATCGTTCACTTTCATATATGATGTGTTTCGGGTAATAGTTAATGGGCCTGTTTGGGAATAGCATTAGAGTTTTGGATAATATTTTAACAGGGCAGATTACTTTGGAAATGCTTACGCTAAACGCTGCCCGTAGATAGTCTTTTCAAAACGCTAACGCTATTCCCAAACAGACCCAATGAAACACTGCCTTAGTCGTTATCTTGAAGATATGTGATCGTTTTCTTTAGCCTGACAGTATATTAATGTTTTACCGAGTATCTTTTTCTTCATGTAACTTTCTTTACTTTTTTAAAAAGTGTGTTTATTTTGGAAAGGGCAATTTTTTTCTTTTTTGAAAGGAAATAATCCCACATAATGGCCACTTAACGAAATAATGGACGTTACATTAAAACATTAACGGCCACTTAACGAAATTTTTAGAAAATACCTATTTTTCGTAAATAAATGAAAGGTTGGATTATTTTAGGCAAATTTACTTTTACTTTTAAATTTTAATTTTAAAATTAATATTTTTAAAAATATAACATTACACTCTTGTTAAAATCATTCAAAAAAAGTCTTCATATATGGTAACTTTTGAATAATCATTGACCATTTTAAGCAAATATTTTATGGTAACTTTTAAAACTTGATATTTATATACTCGTATTTGATAAGTTTACACTAATATATTTGATATTACAAAAAAATTACTTTCTCTAAATTCGTTTAACTTATATTTCATTTATTTGACTATTTTAATGTCTTTTTACTTCTTTAATATGCTCACTATTATTGTCACATATCATATTTAAAATTATTTTTGTGATCCATATCCATTCTAATTTTTTTATTTTTTTAAGATTAAATGACATGACACAGGAAACAAATACGGAGTCTATGGCACATTTTAAATATTTATTGATCATTTTAAGCAAATATTTTATTATAATCTTTAGAAGTTGATATCTAATTTTTTGATTAGTCTAAAACAGTATATTTGATATTAGAAAAATATTATGGACTTTTGAATTCAATGAAAATTAAGTAAGTGAATGAAATAAAAAATATAATTTTTCAATAAAAATTAAGTGAACTATTCATAACAAAACACACTAACAGTGATATAAAAGTTTTTTAAGTAAAATATAAAATGTTTTTAAAATTATTAATTTATTCTTTTTTATGAGAATTTATTTAGCTAAAATATGGTTGTATTTCAACAAAAAATGTGTACGTAACTGAATTGAATTTAGCTTAACAAAATTTTGACTAAACTAATATAACTAAAAGTGAGTTACACAGAAACAAATTGAGTAAATTTTCAAAAATATTCTTTCTAATAAGATATTTTTTCCAAATCAGTTCTCAATAAGTAATAATTATGCACTAGTATCACACCCGTGCGTTGCACGGGTCATTTTTATGTTATTAAAATCAAATCAGTTTTCAATGATAAAAAAATGAGATGCAATAGAATATAGATATCATATTATTTTAAGGTACAAAACATCACTGCTTTACAAATTTCAAAAGACTTCTTTATAAACTACATTATCTGTATAATTTGTGGGAATAATATCTTCATTGCATATCAGAATCTTCAACCCACTACGACGATTAGTTACTCTTGAAACTGCAACACGGAGTTGTCCATGACTAAATCATGTTGGGTTATTGTTACGGAAACCTGTGATAAACCCTAATTGCTCATAGCTTCATCATTAACATTGATGACCGCTCATCAACATTTTACAAAGCAGTTAAGATCTCCATTTTCGTAGGAATGACAGTTTTGAAACGTAAGAGTAAAAAATTCACGATGAATGTAATGGCTATCAAAGCTTTGGAAATGGATGTATTTATAATATGATTTTTGCATACGGGGTTAAAACAATTATTCATTTTTCAAAGTGCTTTAACGAATTTAAATTACTATTACTGTATTTAAATTATTTAATTTATTATATTTAAAATTATTATAGTTAAAATTACTGTAATTAAAATGACACGGTAATTAATACGGAGTATACAATTATCTAGTCACACGGTCATACAATTAATATCTTGGTTAATTATTAACTTTTTTTATTAAAATTACTATAATTAAAATATAGCCATTATAAAATATAGACACTATAATTAAAATATAGACATTATAAAATTACTATAATAAAAATTACTATAATTAATTTGACATGGTAACTAATATACAATTATGTAGTCACACGTAATATTAGATTTCATTAATAGCGTAATATACAATTTTAATTAAAATTACAATAATTAAAATTACTATAATTAATTTGACACGGTAACTAACATTTAATTACTATAATTAATTTGATACGGTAATCACACATAAAATACAATTTTAATTAAATTTACTATAATTAATTTGACTCGGTAATTAATTATATAGCATTAATAGCGTGCTTAATATCATAATTTTAGACACTTATAAAAATATTAATTTTTTTACCGTGAGTATAAAAATAATAATTATATTAATTTCACAATTACCATATTATATTAATATAATTTTGGACACTTACTATTTAATTTCACAATTACCATATGTAATGACCATACTTCGTGCACATGTTAAAAAGGGACACTATAATATCGGACACTTACCATTTATATAGGTAATAATTGCACGGAGTAGTAATTATTACATTTTTTTGTTATTACCTTTATTGCTACTAAATTAAATATGAATATATATATTTAAAGGGTTTTCGTATTAATTTTTTTCGATACTGTGGGTATAATTATTATTACCATAATTATATTGTACTATTATAATACGTACATTTTTATAACCTAGTCACATGTTAATCATTTAATTATATAATTATAGTAAGAATAATCATACACACGTTTTTAATAGCATTGATTGGCGTGTATTAAAGTTTATAAATAATTTTTATAAATAATTTTTTCCTATTGCATAAATATTTTTTATAACTTACCTTTATTGCTAGTACAAATTTCGGACACTTTAAAAATGACAGTTAATTATTATAAATATAATATAATAATTATACTTATTATAAAACATAAATTTTATATTACTATGCTTTCGGACACATACAATTTTAACTTCACATTACCATATGTAACGGTCATACTCTTTGGGCGGGAAAACGCAATATTGACTTCATGTCTTTTTAAATAAATTATGGATGTAGTCGATCTTTTCTGATTGAATTTTTTCCAAAATGGACTTTTCTTATCACATGGAGTGGTTTTACTTCTAAATGCATTTGTATAGATTTGGATACATTTTATTTTTCTATATTAATATTTGTTCAGATTCTTCAAGTGCATGGATTGCTCTAAGATTAATAATCAATTATAAATAGACTGAAATAATTAAAATTATAAAACACAAAAAAATATCATGACTTCAAAGAAAAGAGTGTAAAACACATGGATAAAATATATTTAATAAGTAAAAAATAAAATAAATTTATTTTCCAAAAATAAAAAAATCACATTTGATATGTTTCACAAAAAAATTTATTTTCTTAAAAATTAAAAAAATCACATTAATTTTACAACTGAAATTAACTCGAATTGTCAAATGATTTTATTTTAAAAAAGTAAGAGATGAATTATAATTACAATTGTTTTTACATAAAAATTTATAACTCAGTTCAGATTGTATGACATAGGTATCCTTTATAAATAAAAATGGGATTTAAATCACTAGAAAGTCGACATGTTGAATATATTGTTAATTGGTGTTTTTTGAAACTTAATATGCCACATAATTTGTGACATGGAAAATAATAAAGTAATAATTTGGTTTGAAATCAATGAGTACATGTAATTATGGAAAAAATATCTCCCTTTAAATGATAATATTCTTTCCAAACTTATATTTTTTTCTCTTCATTTATAACAAAATTTCAAAATAATAAATAAGATACTCTCTTCACCTCTTAATAAATTTCATATTTGTTTAAGAGATGTTTAAATGAAGTTAGTTTTGATTTTATTATTTGAATATTGATATAACATTTAAAAATCACAATATTTTAAAAACTATTACAAAATTTTACTCGCTCTGCCTCAAAATAGTTACCTCTTTATTTTTGTAGTGTCTCGATAATTTTTGTTAGTTTGAATGTTTTTATTGATCATTTGATAAAATAAAACATTTTTGTTACCTCTCACTTCTTATTTTATAGAACTTTTGATATACTTTCTAAATATGTATATTTTTTTTATTTTATATACCAATTTATAAATAAAATCATTTTAAAATTCACGAGATTTTGTATGTCGTTTGAATAGGAAATATACTTTGGAATGGAGGAAGTATAAAATAAGGGATGAATGAACTATAAAAGTGTTAAATTTAAAAAATATTATTCTATATAATTTGATCATTGGATCGAGTATATTAAGTTTATGGTATTAATTTAGTAAAATTTGCACTAAATAGGACTAAAACATAATGACTTTTCCAATGTAAGACTTAAACTTTTTTATTCCCTAAATAGGACTTAATAATGACCTAGTGGGAAGAATAATGTCCATGATGGACATTTACTTGAATAATGACTACTTGTTAATGACCAAAAGTCCAACATTGGAAAATAAAAACATATAGTCCTATATTGAGAAAGTCATTATGTTGTAGTCCTATTTGGGTAAATTTCTCTATTATTTAACTACTAGATAATTTGTGATTTATAATTCTTAAACAATTTATGATTTAATTTTAAAAATACATTATTTTTAACTATTTATCATTATATGATAATTTTAATTATATTATAGAATACAATTTAGAAACAAATGTGTCACCATGACTTCTTATGTTTACACAAGCATTCCTTACTATTTCACCATCATTGAAAAATTTTAAATATGGAATAGAGATCTTCATTTTTGTTAGAGTATTCTTTCTTAATATTATTATTTTTCACTTCATTTATAATAATACTTTGAATAAGTTTCATATTTTTTATGATATGCCGAAATGAAGTTAGTTTTTACTCTATTTATTTAAACATTTATGTAAAATAAAAAAAATTAATTTCTATTTTAAAATTATATAAAACAAAAGATGACTTGACTACTATTTAAAATAATCAAGTATTTAAATCAAATAAGTATTTAATATGAATTTTGTATTTTATGTTGATAATTTGACTTAGTATTTTAATCAAAATAAGTTTGTATTGTAACTTACCATTTTCATAAGCTGCAACTTAATATGTATAAATTTATATTGTGTAATTATTCACTATATTTATGCATGATCATACTTCATTCCTACATTTTCATTTGCGTGATTGTACATAGAAACTACATGCGATGGTGTTTTATGAGACAGAAAGATATGACACAGATGTATGCAAATGATAAGGAAGATCAAGATGCAGATCTGTGACAATGAAGATCTAGATGTAAAGAGAATCAATAAAGCAAGAAAAAGTATGGAGATTGCAAAAACGAATAAGATCAAAACTTGGATACAAGCACATCAAATAGAAATACAATTTCTAATTTGCAATTATTTATATTCTGTTCAAACATTTTGTATTGATCAGAATGCTACTACGGGTTTGAATGGTTTTGCATTTTGAAGGAAAAAATAATAAAAAGAATAAAATGGTACTATTTAAATATAATGTGACAAAATGGGACACTGTATATTGTCATTTTATTATAACTTTTGTATTATACGTTGGTCTTATTGACATTATAGTTCTTATTTTGCAAATAAAAACATAAATATTCTATTTTGGTTATTTTCTTAGATTTTATTTCTATCTTAATCTTTCTCTTTTTGCCTTCAAAATAATTGCACCACTATTTTTTTATTAATATTTTTTTTTCAAAATTGATGCAGGGGAGAAGAATTGTTGTATTTTAATTTTTTCAAATTAATATTTTTAAAAGTAGAGTCATAGGATCGTTAAGCCAAGATTTTACTTTTAAATAATACGGTAAAGATGAATCAATTTTTGTATTCAATGCAGGGGTTGGGAGAATCATGTTTTTCGCTAATCTCAATTAAATGTGGGGGAGAAAAATCATGTTTTTTATCATAGAATCATAAGATCGGTCATTCAAGTTTTTTAATATTTATGGCGTGAAAAAGATTCATAGAATCACTAATGTTTTTTTGTATTTTTTAAATTTATACGAGAAGAAAAATTATATGTTTGTATAATTTCAATAAACCTAGATCATTTATATTTGTCGTTTAAATGATATGTGATGGTGTAAATATAGATGGGTGGGTTGACCAGGTCTGACCTGGACACACTCGACCCGTAGTAAAATATACACAACAAGAACACAAGGTATGACCTAGACCAGGTAAATCTCCTCAGTCTGAATTATATTTCTTACTCTGTCTCAAGAGTGTACTTTTAGTGAGATAAAAATTGGATCCCCTCATCTACCCATAATCATCAGATTTATAGAGGAGGATTTGTGACCTTCCCCTGTTCATCTATGGACAAAATAGGAAACCCGGAGGAAGGTCACTGTACATAATGTAATCACTATTCAATCATGGACCTTTCATGTATACAACAAAAGAACATTGTTCAATCAATGACTATGGTGGATATTCCCTATCCAATCAACCCTGCAAGATGACAAACATCTCTTTCACTATATGCCTCGTGATGGATGAGCGGCGGGGTGGTCCCCCGATCTTTGACGTGGTTCGCCATGCTTAAGAGACCGTTAGCCAAGTAGAAGAATATGACCAATCACCTTTCCTCGAAGGTCGACCGGTCATTTCTTGAGCCCAACCCGTCTCTTTGGCCTCCAAGAATGTCCTTCATAACATTATGTGACATTTTGGCTATCGCCCAAAATGTGACCGGTCACTTTTTTAAGGAAAGTGACCGGTCAACTTTTGACCCGTCTCAATCGAAGAGTTTGCCTCATTTTGTAATCATGGAAAGTGACCGGTCATATTTTGACATGTCCCTTTCGGAAATTCGAATAGGGTATAGGGATATACCCATGCCATCAATATGTCTCATAAAAAGCAAAGTCATTTTAATACTCCACATTAAAATACTAGTTTTACTTAATTTAAGATCAAATTTGATTAATCTTGATTACAAAAAGTCAAAGCTCAACAAATGTTACTTGAGGGAGGCAATATATAAAGTAGGTAGGAGTAATCTTATGATAAATAACAATTATGAACCGACCCCATAGGTACATTATATAGCAATAGGTAGAGATGGATCCAATGAACAAGACAGAACACATGAGCAGTGCCCAAAAAGTGCATTCACGAAAGGAAGAACAAGGAAGCTGTCTACCTTTAACCATTAATGATGGTTCCGGCCACATCATGTATATATCAAACAAAGGACACATGTCTGCAAATTTTATTATTATTTCAAGCTTTTGTGTCTCAAGTAAGTTGAGTGCGTGCCTCATCGGAAAACTGGAAAGTTACACTTGTCTTGTGTTACAGTCTATGCCACATCGTGAAATTGAAAGGAATATAACATGGTTATAAGCTCTTGAATTGAACTGGTTAATCAATTGAACTTAATCTTTTACTCTGGTTTACATCAAGTCTTTGTATTTCTTCTAGAGTTTGAGGGCATGGAAAATAATAGAGAAGCAGAGAAAGTGTCACATAGGAAAAAAAGCTTCACGTCCTCGCTTCAATCGCCTCACAATCTCCCTGGATCTACTTTTCTACCTCTAACGGCTATTTCGAAACTGCTTCCGCTAGCTCCATTTCAATACCTGTGATTCAAGTTGTTTCTCGTTATCGATCGATCATCAACTTTAAATTCAACTTTAGTATTATTTGAAGCTTTTGCAAGGATGTTATGGTGGGGGTGGGGTTTAAGCTAGCTAGTTAGAAATGAGAGAAGAAGTTGAAGAAAGGAGAACATATCATCATGACATGTGAAGTTAGGAATAAGGAGGCCAAGGTGGTGTTTGGTAAGGGGACATTATATTATTAAGTATTACACACAAGTTGATGGTCTTATATTTGTGATCACAATCTGTGTTTAGCTTGAGACTAGAGATGGCGCACGTGTACACCTCTTTTTGCCATATATAATAAATAATGAGTAAAAAGTACACGGACTATATGTTAGATTAGTTCTTCAATTATACTTCTAAAGTCCACATGTGAAATGACAGAAATGTGGACCTTCTCACATCTTTATGCATGCGTTGGCTCACCAATGGGCTGCCAACCGAGTAGCAGGGTTTGGTGGAGCAAGTGGAGCTACCGCCTGATTTGATGTTTAAACAAGTTTTGATAATAGAATATGAGAAAAATTAATTTAATTATAGGCAAGAGAAAGTGCCGATTAGATTCCAAAATTTTTTGAAAAAATAAATCTTTTCGAACCGAAAAATACCAAACTTATAGCTTAGTTACGGGGCCGGATTTGATGGAGCTACCGCCTGATTTATTTATCTTATTTTGACTTTTAAATAAATTTGACCATAAATTATGAGAAGAAAATATGTTTTGATTATAAGCTGTGTGTTAGTACTATATATTTTGGAAGAATATTTTCCATGGAAAATTTATCCAGAGAAAATATATTTATAAATCATATTTTCCATTTAGGAAGGAAATTTTTTGTGCTAACATATAAAAGATTAAAAGTTAATATTGGAAAAGATATTTTGAGACAATTTATTAATTTGTACTCCTTCCGTCCGGAAATATTCTTCCCATTTGATTTTTCTTGGTCAAAGTTTGTAAACTTTGACTATGATATGTGAAAAAAATAAATTGTATTACGATATAACTTTAATATGAATATATTTATTTTGAAATATAGATTTCAAATATCAAATTTTTATAAAATATTTTCATGTATAAATAAAGATATTAGTGGTCAAAGTGCAATCTTGGAAACCGTAAAAAGTCAAATGGGAATAACATTTCCGAACAGATGGAGTAATACTTTACAAGCATTGGGGGTGATGTAGGGTGGATAGGCGTTAATGGGCGGGGGCGAGTTGAGGGGGTTCATAGGTGGGTGATAGGAGGATGGGGGATAAGGGGTGGGCGAGACCGGTCGGGTGGGGATTAGTGATGAGAGTAAATTTTCCTGAAAAAATACTCCCTCCGTTCTAAAATTAATTTTCCAGTTTGACTTTTGCAGTCAAATTTTTTAAACTTTGACCGTAAATTAAGAAAAAAATACATTGAATTTTCATATAAATTTATTAGGATTAGATTCATTTTGGAATATAGTTTTGAAATATATAATTTTTATAAAATATATTTATATAAAAATTGAGATATTGATAGTCAAAGTGTCGCATTGGAGACCGTGAAAAGTCAAATGAGAAGTTAATTTTAGGACGGAGGAAGTATTTTTTTTCTTACAACCAAACACACTCATAATGTAAATTTTAATATAATCTAAATAAGGCTAAGACATAATGACTTGGAATGTTTATTTTCATTTTTCAATGTAGGACCTCTGATCATTATCCATTAATAATTATTCAAGTGTCCACTATCACTGGACATTAGAAAATGACTTATGTTTTAGTCTTATTTAGTGCAAATTTCACATGATATTAAATCTGTTGAAGATGCCGTTTTGATATATCAAGTTTTTATAATTTTTATTTACTTAAAATTATATTCAATTTGTGGTCAGAATTAAACTAAAAATCAAACTAAGAGAAATAAACTGGAATGAATTCATTTGCTACAGAAATATTTGCATAGTTCCTCGCAAAATTATGTTGGTCTACATAATTATTCCCAACTACGGTGTTGATATAGGCATTGGCCAAGCTCCACTCTAATGGAGCCATGGAGGAGAAAACAAACTAGAATAAGATGATGTGGAAGAGAAAAGATGGGTGTTTGATTAGCGAGAGAAGGATGTCATAGTAGATAAGAGAGGAGGAAAATCATATTTCCTTGAGGGAGAAAATACTCTCTCCGTCCTTAAATATTTGCAACATTTGTATTTTCGAGACAAAATATTAATTTTTTTCAATTCATTTTATTTATATATTGGTATAGAAATAAAAAATAAAATTTACATATCAAAAAACTACATGAAAAGCTCTTCGAAATAAGAAGTGTCAATAATATTTTATTTTATCAAATAACCAATGAAAACATAGAAATAAACAAAAGTTACCGCGACTGCTGAAAAAGCAAACGTTGCAAATATTTTGGGACAGAGGGAGTATGTTATTTACCAATTACTTTTTTTACTTTTTTTTAATTTTCCTGAAAGAAATCAATCAAAATAAGTGATGGATACCCTAAACTCGGAGGTATCCAGCCCAACAAAATAAGCGGCTCAACAAGGTTCATCTAGTCGCAGGATTCGGACGCGCTCGGCTGAGCGGGACATAAAGGAAACCAAGGCCCCACGGTGACAACTGCACTCGGACACATGTTCCTACTCAGCCCGGATACATCCACTCGGACCCGGGGCGGACCCGATCAGATCCTCACTCATCTGTCTTTTAACAGCAGGGCATGTGTACTCGGCCTCTACCGCCAGCAAAGCATTGTGGACCTACTGTGGGTGTGGGAGCCCTGTATGCCCTGTCTGATCAATGGGCCCACACTGAGACATCCCCAGTACTATTGTCTTTACTATTGGTTGTAGCCACCGTATTGTCTATAAGTTAGTTGTAGCCACCTTATTTTGTAATCATATTTCTGATACTGTCTGATGGGCGTATTCCACCCAGGACCGATCAAAATAGATGACCAAATAGTTGACCGGTCAAGTGGATTATACTTGAAAGGGAGACCTTAATCGTCAGTAAAAACATGCTCGATTGACAAAAATTTGACCGGTACACTTTGGATAGTATACCGGTCAAACTACTTTATCGCCTCGTTCATTCCCCAATTTTGGTAAACTCATCCCTCAGAAACTACCCGGCGTGGTTTCTAGGGTTAGAAAGTGTCGGCAGAGAAGAATCCAAAGAAGCTTGGACCGTAGCGACCAAGATCAATGGAGAATCGTTGATGATGCTCGAGTAATCCATCCAAGGCGCTACATGACAAGGAAGTCACCTTCATCACTAAGTAACAAAATCGCTAGACGACAAGGGAAATCGCCTCCCACCACTGAGGAACGTGCCCTGACGTGGATGAACGTCGGTTTGTCCCCTTTGAGCTTAGTATAAATGTTGTCATAACCTCCAAAGGAAGGGATGCGATTTCTTCTCTCTAAACTCCCTTGTAAATGCTCCCATGCATTCTCTGTTATAATATTAATTGGGCTACAGGCGTTTCCACCTACAGTCCTCCCGGTCATTTTGTGTGTTTTTTACCTTTTTACTTTCTGAATCAGGTAAACAATCTTAGGTCTGGTCTAGTACTGTTTACACAGTTAGGTAATTTACACCATCACTGTCAATCAAAACGCAGGATTCCGGTGGACCCAGCCCACTAGGTCGTAGACAAATGGCTAGGAAACCCAAACATGGGAAAATGTATTGTATAAATACTCCGCCTCTGAAGGATGGAAGACACGTTCACATTCTTACTACTAAGTAAATATACTTTACTCTTGCGACCAAAAGGCACTCAACCCTTGTTCGATACTCTCCGACCTAATCTCCTAAGTCCCGGGTTCTAAAACTCATCAATAAGAGTAAAATATTATTTTTATTATCAAAATAGGAGGGATATATTTTAATCCCCAAAATATTACTATTGCATGGAGACAATGTGACCATATATATAGGTATTTCATTGTAATTTTGGTATTATATGTTGATTTTATTGACATTTTTATTTTGGAGATAAAGACATGAAAGTCTTAATTTAATTATTTTCTATTTTTCCTATATTTTACTCATATATTAATTTTTCTTACTTTCCCTTCATACTCATTGGAGTAGTAATATCTTTTTATATTAATGTTTTTTTTAAACTAATATAGTTGGGGAGGTGGCGTTACACAGGACTTGATCAAAACAAAGTAGAATATTTTGTTGTTGTGAACTTGTACTGAATATTATGTTTTCTCTAAATATAAATAGAGAACAAACCAACACGACTTTTACTAACCAACACAACTATTACAAACCAACACATCTATTTAACATTAGAAACTACCCAACTGCTTTTTTTAAAATTAATTAAATATGAAAACACATTAACCAACTCCAAACTAACTGACTCGAAAATTGATCCATTACCCATTCGGTTATATGTAATATGTGAACAAACCTGATTTGGCCGATTAAATCTAACAATCATGCCCCTAATCGTTGTTTGTTCACACTGATCTTCACAGCAATGTTGGTACATCATCATCTTCAATCAAATTTGCAATGTGTTCCTTTTGATCCCATTTTGGACATTCATTCAGAAAATGACCTAGCTCATTGCACTTGAAACACTGAGTGTGACTCTTTTCCCGCTGAAACTGGCCACCATCCCAACTTTTCCCAGACCCCCTACCTCGATCACATCCAAAGTCTTCTTTGTTTGAGCTCCCACAACGACAATGCTCAGTTTTGTGCTCCTTAACCTTCTCTTTTCAATCACAATTAGTGAATAGTAGTTTACCTTGCATATCTCCTTCCTCGGGTTAAGGTTGGAAAACTATTAACTATTCTCCCTTGTAGTCACAATCTATTTATTTGTGGTGTTCTCTCATTGCACGATTTTTGTTCCTTTGACAATTTTCACAAAATTCTTAACTTCGATTCTTTCCCGGGTCGTAAGCCACCTACAATCGACCATCAACAAGAAAACAAGCCCCTGTTTTTCTGTCTTCCAACCCACTAAATGAAAGCTACCCCGCTGATTTGTTTTTCTCGCGATGTTTGGCTGGTACCCTTCTATCAAAGGAAAAAACTAGCCACCTGCCATTTTTGTCTTACGCAAGAAAGAATCTTGTTGAAGATTCTTGATCTGTTGTCGAGGAAGTCTCTAACACTTTGTATTATGATCTAGCAGCCCTTCTGCTCCCGATCGCAAAACTCCTGATCACAAGACAGACCGCTCCCTTTGATCATTGGGTCCTTATTGGATTTTCGCTCTGATGCCAATTGTTACACAGCATCAAATCAAAACAAAGTAGAATATTTTTTTGTTGTGAACTTGTACTGGATTCTTTGTGTTCTCTAAATATAAATAGAGAACAAACCAACACGACTTTTACTAACCAACACAACTATTACAAACCAACACACATTAACATTAGAAACTACCCATAACCGCTTTTAGAAACTACCCAACTACTACCTCCGTCCCGTGAAACATTTCCCCTTTCTTTTTTTATCCGTCCCACAAAACACTTCTCATTTCTATTAAAAAGTCACTTTTACCCCTTACTTTTTCATACCCTAACTATCACATCATACCTTTTTACTAATAATCTATCCATCAAATCATACTTTTACTCATCACATCAAAGGACATTTTTGGAAATTCAATACCAAAATACACTCCCTTAAATCCCTCCTAAAAAGCAAGTGTCCCATGTTTCACGGGACGGAGGTAGTACTTTTTATAAATTAATTAAATATGAAAACACACTAACCAACTCCATACTAACCGACTCGAACATTAACTCATTACCCATTTGGTTATATGTAATATGTGAACAAACCCGATTAAATCTAACATGTGGATCATTGAATTTTTAATCATAGAATCACAAGATTGCTAATCTAAGATTTTATTTTTTAATAATGTGGAAGAAAAAAACCAATTTCGAAACCAATGGGGTTGGAGAGGAGGCAGGAGGTGGGAGGGGATCATTTTTGCACTAATCTTAATTAATGATGAGAAGAACTATATTATTTTTAAATCCTAGAATTACAACATCAATAATTTAGGGTATTTTAAATTGATGTAGGGGAAAAGAATCATTGGATTACTAATGTTTTACGCATCAATAATTTTTAAAATTTATACGAGAAAAAGAACTATAAAAATTAAAAATTCAATAAACCTGAATTATTCATATTTGACTTTTAAATGATATCCTCATAAAAAAAGTCGCGTCATTTTAATAATCTTTATTGTAGAACTGTAAAAAATTGTGTAACTCTTATGTCGCAGAGGTCAAAATACTAGTAATAAAAAAGTGAGAGAACAATTAGAGAGTTGTGGGAAAAACCGGAGGAGAAAGTAGTGTGATATTAGAAGTAGATCACTCGAACACCATAAAATGATCCAGAAATCCTTTTTTGAAGCTAAGGCTAAGTTCGTTTAACTTATTATTTTAACTTATTACTCATTCTTATTAAAACCGGATCAAACTAGATCAGACCATAAAAAACTTTAAATATAACTACAATCAGATCAGACCAAAAGTTCAAAAAATCAAATCAGACGAACAGAACGCAACCTAAAAGAGCAATTTTAAAAAAGTGATCGGCTAAACCCCCATATATTCATTCGCCCCCAGAAAATATGGATATGGATCCAACCCCAGAAGACCCATCGGATATGAGTAGCATATGAGCTCAAACAAAAACATTTGTGTACCTGAGTTCACATGGATACCTATCCCACAAGCTTATTCTAAATGTGTCATGTACTAAATAAAATTTGTGGGATGGAATTGATGGGGTGGGGGTGGGGGTGGGTTCGGGTTAGGTTGGGGTGGGGAGTTTACTGGGGTGTTAGGGAGGTAGGAACCGTAAATTTTTTGAACGGCCCCCGGTCATCCCATGACATTCCTATGCAATGAGTAGCAATGTCATGGGAACCGCCCTTATTCTGTATAATGTTTGGTTGGCCATTCAATCAAAGTTGATCAGACTAGCCCATATGGTAAGCCATTAACCAAACCTATGCAAGTCAAATTTGTTTTCTTTGGCAGTACCATTGCTACCACTACACATTTATGTAAAGAGTCATGCTAGGGATATACCAAAATGGGGTACTTCAAATGTACACCAAGCAAACACAGACACTAAGGTTTATTCTTATTTAAATCATACTCCCTCCGTCCAAAAAGATTTACACGTTTCAAAAAAATTGTGTCTCACAATCCCTTACCCATTTGTATTAAAAAACCACTTTTACCTCTTACTTTTTCAAACCCTACCTATCACATCATACCTTTTTCCTAATAATCTACACATCACATCCTACTTTTACCCATCACATCAAGGGTATTTTTGGAAAGTCAACACAAAATTATATCTTCCTTAATTTCAACTTTAGTCAAAATGGGTAACACTTTATGGGACGGAGGGAGTATAAATGACTACGTCCCCTTAGGGAGTACCACTTGCTATTCTCCTTGAAATATCATTTGAGCATATTAGATAACATCTAATTTGCTAAAAAGAAGATATATATTTTTCTTTAAGGTTATGTTTAAGGAAGAAATGGAATAATCTTTGAAAATAAAACATTCCTCGCCCTTTTAAACTCTACACCCCTTTTCCTGAAACTCCATATTATTCCATTTCCGCCATAAACACAGCCCTAAGGGCTGTGTTTAGCAAAACCTTATAACTAAAAGCACAAGTTTAGATTTATTAGAATTTAGAAAATTCCTAGGTCATGCTGGCTTGGATATAATCCAGTAAAGACAAGCATAATGCTTCACTCAAACAAAATCTTACACCTTACACTGGTGTAATAATGAGGCATTGATGCATGTTACTCAAAATCTTGTAGAGGGTAAGATTGATGAAGTCACCAGCCAATAAGCAGCAGCTTTAGGAGAGCCATTCTAATGTAAAGTCCATTCTTGGCTTGTCTAAAGTAAGCAGCCCTTGCATCTCCATCCACGTCTACGGTTATCTGCACATGTGCAATGAATGTTGAATTTAACAAACAAAAACTAAATGAAGTTTTTTTTTCTCGTTAAAAAAAGGAATTATTGTGTTTGGAGTTTGGACCCGCGGGCTAACCTCATCAAGCCGTGGAAAAGGATGCATGACAACCGCATGTTTTTGCATTACACTTAAAACATCTGGGTCCACGATATATTTCCCACGGGCTTCTTCATATAAATCAGTTCGCCCCCCAAACCTTTCTCGTTGGATACGAGTTTGATAAAGCACGTCACACTTGGAAGCCACGTCCATTAGATCAGCACTTTCCTCCCAATCAACTCCTTCTGATGTAAGATATTCCTTTATGTCATCCTGGAAAAGTAATTGAGTGTGCGTGACATTTCTCCTTCCATTAATTGTATCTACGTCTTACCTTTCCAATCCACTAACAGCAGTATTAGATCACGGCGTAATAGCATTTATGCATTCACTTAATTTATTAAAAGAACTAGAAGTAAAAGGTAAAAAAATGTTTAACCGCAATCAGTAAATCATCCTACCTTCATTTTCACCACATCAGGGGAGACAAAGTAAATCTTCACATCCTGGTATTTTGTCAGCAGATATGCAAGTGACCTAACTGTCCTTCCATTAGCAAGATCTCCGATAAGGGCAACTTTTATCCCATCAAGTTTTCCTATTTCTCTTTCAATGGTGTATACATCAAGTAGCGCCTGCTCATGTATGAAATGACTGCATCAGAATTTTCCAAAATAAAAATATATACAGTAATGCCTGCACATGTTGGTGTTGCAAACTTGCAATATCATTACTTAATGGACATGACCATAGAAAATATCTGAACTCATCAACAATTCATCATCATCTTGAGATATTTTCCATGAATATGGAAATAACATGAGATGATGATGGTTTTAGAATTTTCATCTCATTATTCTTTCTTATGAAGGAAAGTTGCAACAGGAAAGACATATGGTGTAAAATAATGCCAGTGTTTTTCTTTTGCATGAATTTATACTGTTAATTATAGTATTATACAATTAATTGACACTAAATTTAAGGCCAAAACCCCGAACTAGTTGAGGTTAAGGTTCCAATGACGATGAGAAACTGTGTATAAGAATAAAAATGCTAACAATTTTACTGCAAAATAAATCATCCAATCAAATCAGGCACCAAGTATTAGAGACCCTAACTAAAGTTTGCATTGTAACAAAAGGAACCAGATTCAGAACTTGTCCATGAATCAACAAATTTGTGCTTGTAAGTCCATCACTGTCCAGATGACTTTATTAGCAAGCCATCGAACAATTCAAATAAAGCAATCTTTCTCAATTCTCAGTTAGATACTCCTATTTAGATTGGCATATCAGTCCTTACTACTCCGTATTAAATGTTTCTGCGTGATTATATGCCAGCAGTTTCACCACAACAGGAAGAAAACAGATATGGAATTTATGGCAAACAACAAGAAACTTGACATTTGAAAATTAACATTTGAAATTTCTTTTAGTGTTGCCACATTTAAAAATATTGCATGAGGAGAGCAATTGTATCTCTGGAATTTGCAAAAACGTGGACTACTCATATAGTTAATATAACTCCATCCAAATGATAGAAACAAAGTTGAACTCCCTGAGTAAATAGAAAAGTATAATGCACATGACGAGAAATGCGAACCTGAGTTGGGTGCTGCCCTGGACCATCTCCTGCATTAATGATGGGAATGCTGGCTGTGGCTGCTGCTCTTTTGGCAGCACCACTTTCAAAGTGCCTCATGACAATTATATCAGAGTAACCTTCAACTGTTCTTATTGTATCTGCAAATTAAACCCAAACATCAGAAGTCAGAACTAAAAACCTATCCCCACATCATGTCAAGCAATTGAAATGATCCAACTAAATCTACCTTCAAGTGTTTCCCCTTTTGCTGCAGATGAAAACTCGCGTGCATTTTCAGTTGTCAGAACTTCCCCACCGAGACGTTTCATGGCAGACTCAAACGATAGCCTTGTCCTAGTGGAAGGTTCGTAGAAAAGGGTAGCCATTAAGTGTCCCTTGAGCATCTGGCTTCCAAGTGATCCTTTCTCCACCTTCTCCATTTCGCGTGCCACTTCAAATACAGCATCAAGTGTGCCTCTATTGAATTGCTGAGCATCAATTATATCCTCAAGCAGGAACTTATTTCCCACAGTGACCAAAGTTTTACCTTCAGCTGCTACTGCTCTACACTGGATGTTGCTATTCTTTCGCAGATTTCTTGCAAATAGTTGGCTCTTGACACATTTCTCACTAGATGTTAATAGTGAACTTTGCATCTTGGCAGATGCAGGCATAGCTTTCGTGTCACGACTCTGGTTAGAGCAGAGATTCGGGTAGTTGAACATAACTTCATTCCGAAAACCATTTCTTGAAAATGTAGCCGGAGAAGCCATAGTCATATATGAAATTTACCTAATGGAATGTAAAAGAAACACATCAAATGATCAAAATAAGAGAGTCTCGCTCTCAATCCCATCAATGCAAATGCTTTCTGCATATGGATTTAAGCAAAAATGTTTTGTGGAACCAAAAACAAAAGTTTGGAAAAGATTAAATGCACTGCTCCATAACCTCCATTCATAGGTTCAGAATCTAGCATTGAACAAGCCGTTCATAACATAAGCTCAAAGCAAGGATTTTTAGGATTCAGAATCTACCTTTATATTGATTGATCTTCAATCGGCACAGGGGATCGCACCGGAGCCGCAGTTGGCTGGCCGCCGCCTGAAGCTTTTTCAGATGTGTTAAGCCGGAGAGGAGCCGTCGCGTGCTAGTTTCCGTTTTAGTTTCTGATATGGTAGCTTCTATAATTGGCTCTGCTCTTCAACATTTGGATATCCATTTTTGAGGTTTGTGGGGACCTAGGGTTTTGTGAATTTAGGCGTCGGGTTTAGTGTTTTTGGCTATGTTTTGCTACTCGGACTAGGGGCTTGCACAGGATTGGATCCGGACTTGGACTGACCAAAAACTCTATAAAATATACCGAGTAAGAGTAAATTTCATGATTGGGGTGGTTTTTCTTATTGGATAATTTATAAATAAATATTACTCGGGTGATCCTTATTTTACAAGTATCTTTCCATGAATAAGTTTTTTTTATCTTCATCTTATTAGTGTTAATTTCAAGGCTAAAAGTATTATTTCATAATGATAAATTATCTTTATTGTCATACACAATTTTAAAGGTTGGTCTTTATGCATCGTTTGTAAATTACAGTCGTTTTTTACTACGATTATAGTCTACAAATGTGGTCTTTCGTCAAAATTCAGATTCACAATCATAGTCATATTTTGTGTTATTCGTCTAAACAATATCCAAATACGTCACTAGACATGCGGTTGATGTCAAATTATATTTTTAGCCTTTAAATTAACACCAACATGACAGAAGATTAAAAAGTGAGCATTTGTGAAAAGACACTCATAAAGGAAAGACTACAAGAGTAATATTTAATGATAGAAGACTAAATATAGAGACTCATATGTTATAAAGGACTAATTATAGAATTTACTCAAAAAATAAAAATCGGGCTCAATTCGAATGTAGATTTTGGTCTCTAAATTTTACTAGTAAGAAAATTATCGAAATTTTAAGAAATTATTGCATAAAAATAGAAGTAAAATATAGCGAAACTATTGAATGAGGAATTTTATTTTTTAATCTCAAAGTAGGATTTTGCATTGTGACATTGTGAAACTGTATAATAGCATTCCACCATAATTTTTGGTATTATATGTTGACATTATTGACATTAAAACGCATACTTTATAAATAAAAACATGAAAATCAAATTTGGTCTTTGTCTATGTTATAATCTAATTTAGTTTTTTCCCTTAAATTTTCTTATACAAGTTTTGGGCCAGTCCGGTCTGCCGAATTTCGGTCTGGATCGGTTAGATTTTATGTTATAATTGGTGGATTGGTTAGATTTTATTTTTTAAAAATAATTTTTTTTTTATTTTTATATTATAGTTTTTGAAGTTTTAAATATTTAGTGATACATTAACTGTAAGACTAAAAGTTTTTAAAAGTTTCTTAATTGCTACTCCAGGTACATTTTTATTTTTATCATGATTTTTTTAAAAGAAGACAATTTAAAAATAAGATCCTCCATATCAACTCCAACAATTTAACAATTTTGAAATTTGATATCTTTCTATTCTTAAAAGTAGGGAAAAAACGCCCCAGCATTTTCCTCGGTACCATTAATAAAGAAAAAATGGGGTCTATTGATTCTTAGAAAAAATGGGATCTTTCTATGCAAAACAATTTTAACCTTTGATTCTTAGAAAAAATGGGATCTATTGATGATATGTAATCTAGTGTTTTAAGGTCGAATAAGGAATGTTATTTCCTCGGTACCATTAATAAAGAAAAAGGTAAAGAATTAACAAACAAGAAAATATAGGACCAATGTAAATATGTAATCCAGCCTTTTAATGTGTACAAAATTTAAAGGGAAAGAATAAGCTGTATTTTTATGGGAACTTTTTTTTAAAAAAAGTAAAGAATCAACAAACAATGAAAGGAAATAAGAAACCATATTTTTTAGAGCAATGTTACGTTCACAAACAGAATGATCACAAACTCTACAAACTTACTATTTATGGTTTAAATTCGCATTTTAAAATTATTTTAGACTATTTAATTTTTTTTATTGAAGTTCACAAATAGTAAGTTTGTGAAGTTTGAATTTGTGAACCAAGCATTTCCCTATTTTTTACGGAAACATTTAAAAAAAATAAAAAAATTAACAAACAATGAAATATAAGATGATGCTATTATTATTATTTTTACTTATATTATTATTGTTGTTGTTTTTGTTTTTGTTGTTTAAAATCGTGATTAAGAGCTTGTTCTTTAGAACAAGAAAAAAAGAACTGATGTTGGAAAAACTGGAAAAAATTGAAAAAACTGAAAGGAAGTGAGAGAAACTGGAAGAAAACTGGAAAAAAGTGGAAGTAACTGGAAGAAACTGAAAAAACTGGAAGAAACGAGAAAAAACTTCTAAAAATTGAAAAACCTAAAAAAACTTTAAAAAAAATTTATTTTAAATTCTTCTTCTTGTTGTTGTTATTATTATTATTATCATTATCATCATCATCATCATCATCATCATCATCATCATTATATTTATTAATATTATATTATTATTATTATTATCATCATCATCATCACGGTATCTTAATGAATGACTTTATGATATAAAAAAAGTATTGTTATTTTTTAAATACAAAAAACTACTTTCACAAAAATAATTATAATATAAAGTTAGCATAAATGTAAAAAATTTAAATTTCAAATAGTTTTTTTGGTCACGTTGCACCTCAATTTATTTATGCAATATTTATTATAAATAATATTTTATAATTATACTTTATATATTACAAAAGTTTGTTTTAGATATCAGACATGTCACATAATGTAATCAAACCTATTTTTTCTTTTATGATTGACATTTTATTTTCATTGAAGTCCTACTTTTGGAATAAATACATAGAACTTTTTTTCATTTTTTATGTTTTACTCCTATTTTAGTCTTTTTCTCTAAACTATTTTGACTTACAATTTTTTTTAATAAAAATTAGAAAAATAATAAAATTTTAAGTAATAAAAGGAAGGTGAGAGGTCTTATATAAAATTAGATTAATAAAACATTCTATGCCACTGTTTTATGCATAATTTTTTATGTAGTTTAACATATTGATGTTTTCGTGTTTTACCATGTAAATTAATATACAAAAAACTGTCTTATTCATATTAAAAAGTTGAAGAAAAAATAATGAATGTGAATCATAAAAATAGTGCGATAAAAAAATAATTTATAAACTATAGTTATGAACATAATCGTTGTAATAATAATAATAATAATAATAATAACAACAATAATCACATTAAAAATATTTTGTTTTTAGAGTAATTGGCTAGGGAGTATAAAGAGTTTGAAGAAAATTAGAAAAGTTGGTAGAAACAGGAAGGAATTGGAAAAAAGTGGAAGGAACTGGAAAAAACTGGAAGAAACTAGAAGGAAATGGAAGACACTTGAAATTACGAGTTCAAGCCCTAAAGAATAGGCTCTAAGTATGGAAATGATAAATATTTAGAATTGTGTTTTTTATGAGAAAAGATTTAAAAAAGTAAAGAATTAACACACAGAAATATCAAGTTGATGATATTATTAGTATTATTATTCTTCTTTAAAAAAGTAAAGGAAGTTATTTTTAAACAAGAGTGTGTCTTTAATGTAAACAAAATTTAAAAAGAAAGAAGAACCCATTTTTATGGGAACAGATTAAAAAACATAAAGAATTAACAAACAAGGAAATATTGGACCAATGTTATTATTATTATTCTTTAAAATTGTGGTTATTTTAGTACATAAAATATATTTAAAACCGTGTTTTTTATGAGAACTGATTACAAATAGTAAAGAAATAACAAAAAAGAAATAACAAAAAAGAAATATAGGACCGATGATATTATTATTACTCCGTATTATCCTTTTTTAGAAAAGCAAAGAAGTTGTTTTTAAATAATAGTAAGTTTTTAGTGTTAACATAATTTAAAAAGGAAATACGAAATCGTATTTTTTATGGGGGAACATATTAAAAAGTAAAGAATTAATAAACAAGAAAATATACGACCGATGCTATTATTATTGTTGTAGTTGTTGTTGTTATTCTTTAAAGAACCATCCTCTTGACAAGGTAATCGGTGACATCAACCGAAAGGTAAGTACTCGTAGCTCTCTTAGGGACACCGTAGGTCACATGGCTTTTGTTTCTCAAATTGAACCTACAAACACTTCGGAAGCAATTGATGATGAACATTGGACCTTGGCAATGCAAGAGGAGCTTAACCAATTCAAACGAAATGACGTTTGGGAATTGGTGCCAAGACCCGATGATCACACCATAATTGGTACGAAATGGGTGTTCCGTAACAAACTCGACGAAAATGGAATAATCACTAGAAACAAAGCTAGGCTCGTAGCTAAAGGCTACAATCAAGAAGAAGGCATTGATTTTGAAGAAACTTATGCACCGGTAGCACGTTTAGAAGCTATTCGCTTATTACTCGCTTTTGCTTCATCTATGGATTTTAAACTATACCAAATGGATGTTAAGAGTGCCTTCCTCAATGGATTTATTCAAGAGGAAGTGTATGTTGATCAACCCTCGGGCTTTGAAGATTTTGAGCACCCGGAGTATGTCTATAAACTAAAGAAAGCACTCTACGGTCTTAAACAAGCACCTCGTGCTTGGTATGAACGTTTGAGTAAATTTCTTTTGGACAACAGGTTCAAAAGGGGGAAGGTCGACACTACACTTTTTATCAAGAGTAAAAACAAAAACATCCTCTTGGTGCAAGTTTACGTAGATGACATTATATTCGGTGCTACTAACGAATCTTTGTGCAAGGAATTTTCAAACCTAATGACAAATGAATTTGAGATGTCCATGATGGGGGAACTAAATTTCTTCTTGGACTTACAAGTAAAACAAATGAGGGAAGGAACCTTCATTTGTCAATCAAAGTATTGCAATGAGCTCCTAAAGAGATTTGAAATGGATGGGTCCAAAGCAATGGCTACACCAACGAGCACCTCCGAGCATTTGGAAAAAGATGAAAAGGGTAAGGAAGTAGACGTAAAGAAGTATCGAGGTATGATCGGATCCCTTCTTTATCTCACCGCTAGTAGACCCGATATCATGTTTAGCGTTTGTTTATGCGCAAGGTATCAATCTTGTCCAAAAGAATCGCATTTAACGGCGATGAAACGGATAATGAAGTATCTTGTTGGCACAATGAACGTTGGACTATGGTACCCCAAGGGGTCTCCGTGTCATCTTTTTGGCTATTCCGACTCGGACTTTGCCGGTTGTAGATTAGACCGTAAGAGTACGAGTGGGACTTGTCACTTGCTTGGTAGTTCTTTAGTCTCATGGTTTAGCAAGAAGCAAGTCAGTGTTGCGTTATCTGCAACCGAAGCGGAATATGTTGCCGCCGGTAGTTGTTGTGCTCAAATCCTTTGGATGAAGCAACAACTTGTGGATTATGGCCTTAGTATCGATCACGTCCCTCTTCGATGTGATAATACTAGTGCTATAAGCTTGACGAAGAATCCGGTTCTTCACTCAAGGACGAAACATATTGACATTAGGCATCATTTCATTAGAGATCATGTTCTCAAAGGTGATGTCGAAATTGAGTTCGTTGAAACACACAACCAATTAGCCGACATTTTCACAAAACCTTTAGAGAAAGAGTCATTCTTCTGCATTCGTAGTGAACTCGGAATCCTTGACTCCACGATGATCTAAATTGTGCATTAGTTATTATTCTTTTTGGTCCCTACTAACTTGAACGTCGGAGACGTTTTTAATTCTTTTTTGCAGGGCTCTTTTTTTATTTTTAAGGTGTCAAAGGCAGGGGGAACATGTAAATCGATTTTTGCTTCAGACCTGGTGTAAATCGATTTACACGCTTGTGATAATCGACTATCACAGCCCGCAGAAGTTTAGAGCACGGAAGCTGAAGGAGTAAATAATCGATTATCAATATTAAGATAATCGATTATCTGAGCCAGCAGAAGTTTAAGGCAACTCAGGCGCAAACTCCAACAATCGATTTTCCAAGTCATGATAATCGATTATATGGAGCTGCAGAACTTTATTTGAAGTCAGGCGCAAAGACAATCGATTTACCAAAACATGACAATCGATTATTGAAGCCTGCAGTTTCTTTGGCAGAGAATCTGAAGCCTCAGATAATCGATTTACAGGGAGTGTAAATCGACTATCAACGACGATTTTTTTAAAAAATCTGACCGTTGCAGAGACGTTTGGAGAGCAATTAATGCATGTTTTGAACTTCCCAACGGATCTCCAGCCCACTCCACTATATATTGGTGATATCCTTTCATTTTTTACTCACTCAAATCACAATTCCTTCATATATTCATCAATATTTCATCCTTCTTGCAATTATTCTTCAGTGTTCTTGCAAAATCCCTGCAAATTTCTCTTTTTTTGCTCTCCCTCTCTCTCTTTGTTGAAATGGCAGGAGGTCAAAGAAAAAGATCCCGCACCGGCAAGAACGTGGCTTCTTCCTCGGCTCCTCCACCATCAACGCACAAATACCTTGACGGGTCGTTTCTCTGGTTCAACGACCGCGAAGAGGCTACAAGGTTCTCGGAGAAGTTTGAGCATCGGGAAATTCTCCCTCCCCGATTCTCCACCGCCCGCTTCATTCATGACTCCATCCCTCGCGAGGCACGGGTTATCCTTAAACAAGGAAACTTCCTCGATCTCCTCTACATCAAGAAGGTCAATTATCAACCTTTTCTTGTTCGAGCTTTCTATTCGAACTTGAAAAAGGATGAGGACGGATCGTTGATTTCAAACGTCAACGGGGTGGACATTTATTTGAATGAAGAGAACATTCAAATCCTCACCGGGCTTCGTCGGGACGGACAGGATCTCGGGCTCTACACCGGAGAAGAGGGAGCGCGGTTCAATGAGACCGCTCTCTTGGAGGAAGTGGGCATCCGTCACTTCGTACCCACTCCCCAACAGCGGCGCCCTACGATTTCTTCCATGAGTCCCGTGTATCGTTTCATCTTCTATGTGTTGACACGGATCCTCAAGCCCAGGAAGTTCAACCACACCAATCTCTCCCAAGAAGACACGAAGACGATCCATGCGATGATTCACAACGCCAATCTCAATTGGTGTAAATTTGTGATGACTCACATGCTCACAGCCACCTCCGACAATCGGCCGCTCCCCTATGCCCTCCTTGTCATGGCCATTCTCGAAGAATACAACATCAAAACCGATGTTGGGCCAAAAGTAAAGGGGACAAAGCACTGGGAGATTGATGAGTCTTCTTTCCACTCGGGCACCGACGAGACTCCGTTTCGACAGCCTCGTCCACGCCGCCAACCGAGAGCCACTGCCTCAGCCGCCACCACATCGTCCAATCCTTCTCTCGCCGAGCAAATGGCAGCCTTAACCGCCACTCTCTCTCGGATTGACACCAACGTCTCAAAAACGGCGCACAACGTCAATACCTTGAGTCCCTTACGTTCCTCCACCAAATTTCAAAGGTGAACAAAGTGGGACTCAAAACGTTGGAAGAGAAGACGAGGTGGACGATGATGATGATGATGATGATGATGATGAAGAAGATGATGATGGCAATGGTGAAGAAGAAGAAGAAGAAGAAGAAGACATTGACGAAGAACAACTTCTCAATGATCTTTTCCCGGATTTCTAGAGCTCTAGCTCTATTTTCTTCTCTTCCTTATTTTATAATTTTTAATGCTTTCGCTATGTACTCCGCCTTTTCCCTTAATTAATTAATAAAAATCTTTATGATTTTTGTTAACAATCTTTTTGTTAATGTCAAAAGGGGGAAGATAAGGGCTATGCATATTTTCAGGGGGAATTTTATTAAGGGGGAATTTTGTTTCAAAAAAGATCAAAACCCTATGCATATCCCCGTCTTGTTTGCCATTATCAAAAAGGGGGAAATTGTTGGAACACACTTTGCACGTTAAACTAAAGTCGTGTTCATTTCTGACAGGTTTTGATAATTGCCAAACCGCCGTGGATATGAAGAGTCTCGTTGAATAACTCAAGGCGTGAAGAATGGCTTGGAACAAGACCTAAAAGACTCAAGGACAGATCAAGAATTGAAGACTTAGTCGAGTCGGTCTTTTGTGATCAAAACCGATAATCAATTCAAGTCTCGGTTCTCAAAGAGTCAAAATTATTTTACAAAATCATAAAATGTTTTTATGCATCAAAATAAACATTTTAGATAAATCTCCTTATTGTTAAAATCCCTGGTCCTTGCTCAGAACCAAAACCACCTAAGTCGGCGTTCGGCTTTCGTCGTTCGGTTTTCGGCGTTCGGTTTTTTGGCGCCCGAACCAACTCCGTGGTTTTCAATATTTTAAACCCTGTTTTTATCTCTGAGCATATTTTAAAGGTTTCCGAATAATTATTTTGTAAAAACCATCTTTGTATCTTGGTCAATCGGTCTAACACGTGAAAAACGGTCAAAACCGTACGCACGTGATTTACGACCTTGAGGACTTGGTTTTTACCAAACAAGTCTTGTTTTCACTATTTTATACCATATACAATGTTTTTCAAACTTGGTTTTTTACTTTTGGGAACACTTCGTTTTTGGACCTCGGTTTTTCAAAACGGGTTTCAGCTGGCTAGACTTTAGCTGGGTGATAATCGATTATCACCTTAGTGACAATCGACTATCAGCCACTGCAGCTTTGAACTTCCAAGTTCTGAAGCACTAAATAATCGATTATCAGATTTGCAATAATCGATTATCAGCCTTGCAGCCAAAACCTAGAATCTTCAGAGAGGACCAATAATCGATTATCACTTGTTGACAATCGATTATCTGGGTTACCGTTGTCCTCCAACGAATAGAATTTTAAATTTTTGGACAGGGAATCTTTGGATAATCGATTATCATGGTTTGACAATCGACTATCAGCCTGTGTCCCTGAAAAATTTGTCTTCATCCTGTTGGAAATTCTAGCAACGGGTTTATCCCATTTTGGGCTATAAAAGGGCACCCAAATCCTCTCTTTTAACACACAATTCTTCAACATTTCAATACTCTTTCATTGCATAAGCATTCCTATTTTTCTTATCTATTTGAGAGCCAATTCTTGAAGAAATTGTCGTGTTCTTGAGCGTTTACTAGTTCACTCATATCTACTCTTTGTGAGAGTTTTATTCCTGAGTGTTTAAGTGTTTTCATACACTTTAAGGGAGGTTGTTCCCTTGTTGTAAACTCGAAGGAAGTTTCTTGTTCCTTCGTGAGAAGTCTTGGAGTGCGGTATCTCCGAGCAAAGGTGTTGAGGCTCGTGTGACTCGGGTTCTCAAGTTGTATCGGTTTGTTAAGCACCCTTAAGCTTAACGAAGTTAGTGTAGCTCGAGAGAGTCTCTCGGGGGGCTGGATTAGCCACACGTTGTGGTGAACCAGGATAAAATTCGGTGTATTCCTTCCTTACGCTCTTTACTTCAACGCTCTCGTTTTAATTTCTTGCGATTTTGTTTTAAACGCTATTCACCCCCCCTCTAGCGTTGGGCCTTTATTCTAACAATTGGTATCGGAGCCTTACTCTCTGTAAGACTTAACCGTTTGAGAGAAACGATCAATGGCTTCTACTCAAAGTTCATACGCAGGTTTAGGTGAAGGGCAATCCACCACAAGGCCTCCGTTGTTTGACGGAACGAACTACACCTATTGGAAGGAGCGGATGAAGATTCACATCCAATCCACCAATTTTCTCCTTTGGAGAATTATCAAGAATGGTGAAGACGTGCCAATGAAGAAGGTCGGGGAAACCAACGTTCCTAAGACCGAGAACGAGTATGATGCACAAGACATCAAGAAAGTGGAAAACAATGCCAAGGCCATCAATATCATCTATTGTGCCGTAAACCCGGATGACTACCGGAAGATATCTTGTTGCACCACCGCGAAGGAAATGTGGGATAAACTAGAAATCACATACGAAGGTACGGATCAAGTCCGAGAAGCTAAAATTGATTTTCTAACCCATGAATATGAATTGTTTCGTATGAAGGAGAATGAGAAAATCGATGAGATGTTTGAACGATTCTCCAAAATCGTCAACGATCTCCATGCTCTCAAGAAGACGTACACGGACAAGGAGCTTGTGAGAAAAATCCTGCGAAGTCTCACACCGGAGTGGCGGTCCAAAGCCGATGCCATCCAAGAGTCCATTGGTGTCACCAACGTCACCATTGACGGGCTTAGAGGTAATCTCAAAACCTATGAGTTTACCATTTTATTCCCCTCTTTAGGTGAACAAAAGAAGAAGGGAATTGCACTCAAGGCTTCCTCAAGCCAAGAACCCGCCATGGAGGAATCAAGCGATGAAGACAACGAGTTCGGGCTAGTCATCAAGAAATTCCACAAGTTCATGCGCAAGGAGTATGAACGAAAGGGTAAAAAGCATGGAGGACCACCCAAGTGCTATGGATGTGGAGAAGTTGGGCATATCAAGCCAAAATGATCATCTCGTGAGCGACGCTTTGACGAATCAAGAATTCAACCATTATATGACGCCAATCTCGAAACTCTTGGAAGTTTATTCGAGAACATTGATGAAGCAGGAATGGACGTGGAGCCTACCCCGCACAACAACAATCCTACCGACATCGATGAGGAGGCAGGTGAGCCCGAGACCTCTCAAGGTCCGGACAAAGGTAAAAAAATTAAAATCAGATTTATTTGTTTATCATTTTTCCAATGACAGAAAAGATGGGATAGTTTTTGGAACTTGTATATATTGTGCCACCGTCATTAAAATAGGAGTTTCCAGCGGTTATGGTGGTCCGGAAAAACAACTAAGGTCGAGGCATCCCGTGGAGTACGTCAAATACACGGCGAAAAAGAAGGGACGACAAGAAGTGCAAAACCAAATTTCTCGACTTGCTAACAGGGGTAATGGCGGCCTTTTTGCTTATAGCGACGAGCAAAATAAGCAAAAAATGACCGAAATGATTTGTGAAGAAAATTTTCCATACATGTTTTCTGAAAAAGTTGGATTTATTGATTATTGTCAAAATGCATTAAACCCTCAAGTAAGAGGTTTTTCAAGAAAAACAATTAAGCGAGAAATTATTCGACAATATAAAGTCGAAAAAAATTCAATTTGGCAAATTTTTTTCTCGATTTCAATTCTCGTGCTACTATTTGTTCTGATATTTGAGATGAAAAATATCATAATTTGTCTTATACGGTGCTACTTGTCATTGGATAGATAGTGATTGGATAGTGCATAAACGTGTTCTTGCATTTCGTGATTTCAATAATTCTCATACTGCTGAAAATATTTTTCTATTGCTACAACGTATTCTGCAGGAATACAACTTCGTTGATAAAGTGTTTGTATTTGGTTTTGATAATGCTACTAATAATATTGCTGTTATTCCTATACTTAAAGAAATCCCCCCTACTACGAGTATGGGTACATTTCTGCATCAAAGGTATGATTGTCATATTTTAAATTTATGTGTTCAACAGGGATTAGAAGTTCTGGGGGGGTTGACGAATATTAAAAATGGAATTAGAAGGATATGTGGTAGTCGTCTTCATTTGAATTCCTAGAAGACATTCTGTAAGTCTAAGGGTAGAAGAGCAATAACATTTATCAAAGATATTACTATTAGATGGAATAGTACATACAAGTTGATAGCACAAATTTTAAGCTACAAAGATGAATTTGCTGAATTTTTTAGGGACGAACTTCTTTTAATGATTTCACCTAATGAATTTGTTATTGTTGAAAAATTGAATGGCGTATTAGAAGTTTTTAATAACGCAACTCTTACTTTTTGCATATTTACCAACCAACTAAAAATAGATTTTTTAAAAAGTGCGTTACAATCGCAACATGTTTTTGTGAAAGTTTGGTTAATCCAGATTTGTATCCTTTTGTCTCTCCTATGAAAGATAAATGGTGTGATTATTATTTGTACATTCCTGATATTTATAAAATAGGTATTATTTGTGGTCCACGCTTTAAGATTGAAAATTATAAAATTCTAATTGACTATTACTACAGTTGTTTTTTAGATGAAAATAATTATTACTATACTTATTTAATTGACTGCGAAAAAGAAAGAAGAAACTAGAAGGAATTGGAAGGAACTGGAAAAAACTGGAAGGAACTGGAAAAAACTGGAAGAACTGGAAGAAACTGAAAGAAACTGGAAAAAAGTGGAAAGAACTAGAAGAAACTGGAAGTTAAGAGTTCAAGCTCTAAAGAATAGGCCCTAAATGTAGTTGTTTTTCAGTTCGTGTATTACTCATTTTACAATATTTAAATAACAACTACATTTTAAGATTTTTTTTATTTCATTCTTTCCTTTAACAATTGCATTTTTAGATTTTTTTTATTTCATTTTTTCCTTTAACAATTACATATTTACAATTTTACACTTTAAAAATTTAATAAAAAAACAAAAAAATAATAATTGGGGGTGGTCGAAACCGGCCGGTCCGGGTACCGGAACCAGTACCGTTCGGTCCGGTCACGATACCGGTACCAAGGGGTGGCGGTTCCGGAACCGGAACCGTCCCGGAACTGTACCGTGTCCACCCCTAATCTGGTCTGATCTCATCTAATCTAGTTTGATCTGGTCTCACCTGATCTGATTGTAGTTATAAGTAAAGTTGTTTCTAATCTGGTCTAATTATAATAAAAATCGGTAATAAGCAGAAAAAATAAGTTAGTACATAATACTAGCTTATTCTATAAAGAATTACCAGTATAATCTATGCACCTCTTTTGTGGAGATATTTCAATTTTTACGACAAACGTACGTTTGGACAGGAAATGGGCCCAATGAGACCGAACTGCTCAATTGCCCAAAACATGTCATCTGGCAAATCACGTTCTTACCACCTGGCAAAACCGTAAATCACATAAGCATTCTTAAAACAAAAAAGAAAAATGCTAGGATACACCAAATGTGTATCTCATTTGTCCCCTACCCCCTCCTTGTCCACCCAAAAAAGTATAAGAAATTTTAAAAAGTAAATAAATAAAAATAAAATAAAAATGGGTGGTGGAAAAGGGGGTGGTGTACATTTGGGGTACACCTTTAGTGTACCCATATCATTGCTCAACAAAAAAAGATTGACAAAAGAAAGCATCATTAAAAAAAAAGATATACACATCCCCGTTCCAAACAAAAAAAAGAAGAATCATAGAACACAATTGGATAAAATCATAAAAATAACCAAATGAAAATAAGGAGTGGCACTATTATTTTGGCAAATGAATAAAGAAGAATAAAATTTAAATTTGTAAATAGTAAAAATAATTATAAACTAGACAAAGTGGGAATTGAACCTTCATAAATACTCATTTAAAATTTATACTCTATATACGAAATGTTTAAAACTTATTTGAAAGTTTTAATAAAATAAATAGTTACATTATATTTTTTTAAAACCATCCTCTCCGTCGCAAATCAATTATCTTTCTTACTTCTTGTATTTGAGGCTTTCAGTTAAGTTTGTTTGTGTATACATTTTTATTGACCATTTAACAAAACTAAATATGCATATCACTGTTTTTTATATATAACTTTTGATGTAATATTTAAATATATAATATATTTTTATTTTTATACCAATTTTAAATAAAATTAATTTCAAAAAAATGAGACTCTAGACGTTATTTGAAAGATGACAATAAATTAGGGATGGATTAAATATTTGTTCATATATTCTCAATCTATTAAAATGTGCGATTCAAAAATATATCGTTTCATTTAAGAGAGTTACAGTAATATTTCTAGACGAGAAGATCATTAGCAATAGTTACATTTTAAAGTACAAAAGTGAAAAAAGAAAAAGAAAACGAGTTTAAAGTTTATTTAACTCTCGAAGTAAAAATTAGTCTACACAGAATTTGTGGGGAAATTCATCCAGTTTCGAGCCCCAACAAAAGCGGTAGCATTGAGTAGAGTTAATTTTTTTTTAAAAAAAAAATCAAACTCTATGGGGTTCTCTTTTTTATTTAATTTTATCGCTATCAATCAACAGCTTCAGGCAAAAGGCTCACAAAATGTGTCCTGCAGAAGTGGGGTTCGAAGGGGAGTGTGAAACGACGCCTTCTTCTTCTTCTTCCTCGTAATCATCACCGCCATACGTCGTTGTTGTAAGCTTAACTGCTCTCCGCCCTTTCTTATTTTTCTATTCAATTCTCTCTGGATATATTTTTTTCTTTTCATTTGTTGATTCCTTCACCGTTTTCCCCATCACATTTATTCATTCATTTATGCTTCTGGGCGGTGCGAGATTTCCATCCCCCCCCTTGTTGAGCTCCGATTTCTCTGTTTCTGAATCTAAGGTGCCTTTTCTTGAAGCGCCCAATCTCCATTTTCCCCGATTGATCTGTGCATTTCGGTCGCCGGTGGTTTTTGCTGTTAATTTTCTTCTCAGTCCGGTTTGATCTGATCAAAATTAAGGAAGGAAGACGATTGAATAGAGAGATTGAGAAGTATGTGGAGCATATTGAAGTTATGGGAGAGAGTTTTAAGAATGGCAGAAGGGGGATCTCGTTACTGCTCGAAGAAGAAGGATGATATCTGCTACGAGGTAAAGATTCGATTTTTCCCCTTTTTTCAATTTTACCCTTTCTTTTTTATTGCAGTAATTCTTTTTTTGTCACTTTAAATTTTCAAACTCTTTTTCTTTTTTGAATTCCCTTTCTGGGTTTTGCTCAATTTATGATTTAGTATAGAATCTGTTGGGCGCTTTGTTGATTTGTTCACTGTTCATTGCTTTGGTTGGAGATCTTCTGACACCAAATCGGAAATTAAGTGAAATTTTGATCCAAGTTGGTATGATGATGACTGGAATCTATTAAGAATCTGGTTCTCAGAATCCGAGAAACCTTATTCGAATTGTATGATCCTTTGCTTTTTTTTGAGATAAGGTTATACCTAGATGATATGAATGTATGTGATGATAGTGAATTACATTTCTTCATATCGCTTGGGTAGCAAACCATAGCACTTAGCTCTTTGATTTTATTGAACTAATATTCTTTGTACATGAAGAATAATGTACCCCGGGGTATATATTTATCTTCTCTGTCTGTGTAGATTCATGATTTAGAAGAGGCATTTCAGCCATATCCAAAAGTTGTCTGTTAATAGCATCCACATTGTTCTGTATGCTATTATAGTTTTGTTTCTTGATTTCCCATTTTAGAGATATTGATGTCCTCACGACAAATTGGAATGACTTATCCTAAACAGTATCTAACTCTTTCACTATAAACTGTAGGACTCCAGCCGTGAAATCAGTGTGTCGAGATTAAAATGTATTCTACGAGGCCTAGACTTCAAAATCTACATCTTTCTTTTCTTCCTCGTCCCCACATGCGTGTACGGAATCTATGTCCATGGCCAGAAAATAACGTATTTCTTGCGCCCTCTATGGGAAAACCCGCCAAAGCCCTTCAATGAGATCCCTCATTATTATCATGAGAACGTGTCGATGGAGAATCTTTGTAAGCTTCATGGGTGGAGAATCCGGGAGTACCCTAGACGTGTGTATGATGCAGTTTTGTTCAGTAATGAAGTGGACATACTTAACATAAGATGGCAAGAGTTGCACCCGTACGTGACTGAATTTGTTTTGCTTGAATCTAATTCAACTTTCACCGGATTGCCAAAGCCTTTGCACTATGCAATCAACAGGAAGAGTTTTGACTTTGTTGAGTCACGGCTAACTTACGGGCAAGCTCCGGGCAGGTTTCGGACTGGAGAGAACCCGTTCATCGAGGAGGCTTATCAACGGTTGGCATTAGACTATCTTCTCAAGCAAGCTGGAATTCAAGATGATGATCTCTTGATAATGTCAGATGTTGATGAGATTCCTAGCAGACACACTATAAATCTGTTGAGGTGGTGTGAAGACATACCAATGATTCTTCATCTCCGGATGAAGAATTACCTTTATTCTTTTGAATTCCTTGTGGATGACAACAGCTGGAGGGCCTCAGTCCATAGATACCAATCTGGTAAGACGAGGTACGCCCATTATCGGCTGTCAGACGATGTCTTGGCTGATTCTGGGTGGCACTGCAGCTTCTGCTTCCGCCACATCAGTGAGTTCATATTCAAGATGAAAGCCTACAGCCACTTTGACAGGGTGAGGTTTTCGCACTTTCTGAACCCGAAGAGAGTCCAAAAAGTGATATGCAAAGGGGATGATTTGTTTGATATGTTGCCCGAGGAGTACACGTTCAAGGAAATCATCGGCAAAATGGGGCCCATCCCACACTCCTACTCAGCCGTTCATCTCCCATCCTATCTCTTGGAGAACGCCGACAAGTATAAATTTCTCTTGCCGGGGAACTGCTTGAGAGAAAGTGGCTGATTCATGTGAGTGGTTTATGATTTCACTTTTCGAAAGCTTCTTTTTTCTTTCCTTGCCATGGATGGCTGTCATACCATTCTTTAAATCTGCATAATGCATCAAGGGATGTTTGGATTAATGGACAGTGGTTTGTATATAATATATATATAAGTAGATAACTTATATATAGGGAACTTTACCAAGGGTAGCTTTTGCAAGAGACTCCAAATTATGTGACTAGAAGATGGTTTTTTAGTTTCTCTAGTTTGGGCTTTCTTCATATGAGGGAAAATTTTGGTGGTCACTAATGTGTATTCATATCTTTGTGCTATTATTACTTTTGTCATATGTTGTTGACACTCATTTTATTTATATATTCTTCATACGAGGAGTCGAATCCACGACGTCTTTCCGTTGTGCCACGCTTCGAAATGTATTTTCTTTTTAATCAAATATATACTCTCTATTTTCCTTATATGGCTTCCATGTATTCTGTGCTTTATCCATTTGATCAATTTGTGCTAGAAATGGGATGAAATATTCTTTTGCCTAATCCTTACTCTGTGTTACGGAGTAGTTTTTTTTTCATAAAAAAACTCACTATATTGTTGTGCCAACATGAGGCATCTTTTACAATTTCCACCACATAATTAATTGGTTGTCTCCTACTTTTTGTTTTCCCTTTTTAATGTTTCCACATGTTTTGGTGCAGGAGTTAGTCCACTTTTTTTCGTTCTTTTATCACACTTTTGCCTTGTCCAATACAAAAAGTGGTGTACCCAAACCTTCATAAGAAAAAAAGGGATGAATCCATCCCTTCTTGGTGACACCATAGTTATTTTGGAGGAGGTAAATTGAGTTGTAATTTTGATTTGGCAAGTAAAAAAATGAGATCTTTCTTTCGTGCATGCAAACATTCCATCCATATATTTGATATTACCATTAGAGGTCGAACTAGAACTTCAGACTTGACTTTTTGATTGAATTGAGTTCATAACATGACATCGAGACTCTTCTTGACCTCGCTTGCACATGGAATGTATTAAAATATAAATTCTTTCTTACATTTTTTATGATTTCACTCTCTGAAATTAATTGTTTTTTGAAATTAATTGTTTTATTTTCTTTTTTACCCTGCCCCAAAATAAATTTTTTATTTTCTTACTTATCTAACAAAGAATATGTCGTCCACAATTATTCTCTTTCTTTTAAATAAAATTCAGTCATCAATTTTTTTTATTTTAAAAACTTTTCTTAAACTCTATGAAGTCAAACTAAAACATTATTTCGAGATAGAGGGAGTTACAAATTTGATTTTTAGAGTTTTCCCCTTACGGATTTGTCTTTTAAAAGAGGAGGAAGAGGATGATAGATTGATAGGTCCTTGAGTGCCTAGCCTTAGATAATGAAATGGAAGTCGTGTAGATTGTAGAGTTAATAATATTCTTAAATCTTGAAAAACCTATTCTCAAATAATTAATTTTATCAAATATTTTTAATGATCAGCCAACACAACCATGTGGTCAAACCAGTTAAACTAAATAGCTATTTGGAACAGTTGACACAAATAGTCAACAGCTGACAACAAATAGCCAAACAAGGCCTATAACTTTATTAATTTTATATGAGCCATATATTATATTTGTTCAAAGTTTAAAAGATCTAATGATATATATATATATATATATATATATATATATATATATATATATATATATATATATATATATATATATATATATATATATATATATATATATATATATATATAGGGGGCGGTTCAGGTGAGAATGCACCTTGGTGAAAGAAATAAGAATAAAATCTGGCCTTTGGATCTGATGCATCGTGCGGCTCAGATTGCATTCTGCACTCAAATTTTGAGATAGTGCATTTTCAAAGGATTATGGTGCATTTCGACATGATGCATTTTCAAACCATCTTGGTGCACCTAATTTTGATGCAATCCTAACCCTTAGATCTCTCAATCTAATGCACCAGATTCATTCTTATTTCTTTCATTAGATTGCATTCTCACCTGAACCAATATATATATATATATATATATATATATATACACGGTAAGTCTAAAATGACACCAGTGCTACTGGTGTCATTTGCTTACACCACGCACAAGGAGTCCTTTATGGGATTTTTGGATAGCTTCTACACTGCCGCTTGCGGGACTCAATCCCTGATCATCGATCCAAGATTTCACGTTCTCGACCAACTAAGCTACCCACGCAGGCAAATGCATAATAAAACATGTTTTGATTGAAGAATACACTCTTTCCTTCTTTTTTGCTCTTACCAAATGCCAATAGCAGCTACGTAAGAGTTCTATTCACCATCACTGCAAAAGAAGCAATCGTTATTTTGACGAGAATGAAAGGCGGGATTACGGAAGGCATATCATCAACGAAAATGACCACCCAGGCACATTCACCTAAGATCGATTATAGGTACAAAATAGGTGCATAATTCCTGTTCATAAAGAATTTCCATACCTAATTCCAAAACAAGATATTTGTTGCTTATTTTGAGGAAATATAAATTTGTAATGTGTTCATGTATGAAATAGGATTTTCGTTGCATAGTTTCATATGGTGGAATCTTGTTGACGACAAAGGATTATATGAGTTGTTTTGACCCAAAATTAGGGTACTTTTCACATTGGTAACATGTTACAATGTTCAAAATGCATCATATGCAGAGAAATGTCTAATGATACGTTCCATTCGCCTGATTTGATATGATCTGATTTTTTGAAGATGCGATTTGATTTGGTCTGATCTTATCTGGTTGCAGTTATAATCAAAGTTGTTTCTGATCTGATTTGATTATAATAAGAATAAGTAATAAGTAGAAAAATTAAGTTAAACGGATCACTACTTAAGGGTAGTGGAAGAATTTTGTGTTATCTTAGTGCATAACCTATGTACTAAAGTCACAACTTTTGGGGGCATAATTGCATTAATGGTCTCGACATGGCCCATGGGTGGAAGGTATACATAAATAAAATTTATTTTTATGTAAGTGTACGTTCATATGATTATACTCCCTCCATCTCAAAAAATCTTTCTTGTTTACTATTACGGTCTCTCGATAACTCTTATTTGTTTATGTGTTTTCATAGATCATTTGATAAAATAAAATATTCTTATCACCTCTTATTTTGTTGAATTTTCTATGTAGTTTTTCCATAAAAATTTTTTATGAGTTATTTCCTTACCAATTTGCAAATAAAATCATTTTAAGATCCATGGGATTTTCCACGTTTATCAAAGTATGAAATACTTTTTGGAACGAAGGTGTTGGGATTTTATGCGCGTAAGACTCTTAAAATATCAAGAACGTGAAAAATAAATAAACTCACTACACAAGAAGAAAATATGAGAAAAATTATATCTTCACTATTTCAGAAGGATACACAAAAAACTCTCCCCTGTTTACAAGCGCTAAATACCATACACTTATAAACAGACTTTTCACACCCTACACATGAATGTATTTTTTGAGTAACTAAAACAAATTACTCCCTACACTCACTCACACAATCCTGGTGATATCTTTTGTAGCACCTTTCTCTAAACCCTCCTCTCTCTTAGTGTGTGTGTGTGTGTGTGTATAGGGGCTGATTCAAGTGAGAATGCACCTTGGTGAAAGAAATAAGAATAAAATCTGGCCTTTGGATCTGATGCATCGTGCGGCTCAGATTGCATTCTGCACTCAAATTTTGAGATAGTGCATTTTCAAAGGATTATGGTGCATTTCGACATGATGCATTTTCAAACCATCTTGGTGCACCTAATTTTGATGCAATCCTAACCCTTAGATCTCTCAATCTAATGCACCAGATTCATTCTTATTTCTTTCATTAGATTGCATTCTCACCTGAACCAATATATATATATATATATATATATATATATATATATATATATATATATATATATATATATATATATTTGCCCACCCACATATTGCCTTACTTTTATAACAAAAAAAAGTGCTGTATGCTTGCATGGCTTGAGAAGGAGTCAAGAAACCAAAAAATCCTCTTTGATTTGATGACATGCACCAAGTGAATCAAATATCCTAACAGGAGGGAGTATAATGGTGTGGCATCTAAATGAAATTGATCATTAGTACGGAGTTCTTTTTATTGTCCATGATTTTGATGCCATCAGGGTGTTGTAGATGTACAATTACATTAAAGAAAGATGTTACTATTTGAGGAAAAAATAACTCACACTTGTCTTATCTGTTGGAGTGGCCATCGAAGAAGTATTTTGATGAAAAAAATGCAAAGCAACGAGACGCTAAACATATTGACCTGGATACTAGAGAAGAAGAGGGTGATGATGCACCAGTAAAACAATATAGTCATAACGCCTTTACTTTTTTACTCCTTTCGTCCGATATAAATTTTAACAAATTGATTTTTATGATCTTTAAGAAGAGCTGAGAGAAAGAAGATGTTCCTTAATGAAAGTGGGTGGAATATAATAAAAGAGATAGATGCAGCGTAACTCTGTTATTTTCAATGTTTAAAGAGACAATGAGATCTTTCATTGACAAACAAAATGAAGATTTGGGAAGATTTTATGATAGGGAGATGAAGTAGATCTTTTTATATATACTTTTTAGTAATGTAAATTTTTTATCTACATATACACCATTATTCATATATAACACGGAATAATATTCAAAATAATTTCATTCAAAAAACGTAGGGCGGGATAAATATAATTTGAAGAGAGGGATATATTGTTCTTTTAAGCCGTTAGTTAACACTTTTGAGCAGCCCACCAAAATCTAACGGCTCCACGGACAACGACCTAACCCAAGTTTATAGCCGTTAAACCCTCCTTCAACACTGGATCTTCAAGCCACCGTCTCCCGTATTTCCAGAGAAGCCGCCGGAAGAAGAAATTCAGCCCGAAATGGATTCTTGTTGTCTGAAGAGAAAAAAGCCTCCCCAGATTGAGATCCCTATTGTCCTCCGCGAAATCAGTGCCGGTGCTGTCCCGAGTTTCAGACCACCAGCCACCGCCACCCGAAACGCCGCCGTGCGGTCCAGCGCCAAGGAAGTCGGCGTTTTCTCCCTCAAAGGCCGCAAGAAGTTCATGGAGGATTCCCACAGAATCGTGTCCTCACATCCCAAAAAGGTCAGTTTTCGTGAATCTGTTTCGATTTCAGGGCCATCTTTCGAATTCCATTAGGTTTTGAGTTTTGATTTCAAAAAATTAGGGTTTGTGATGATATCGGGTCGGGTTTTTGGAAATTTAGGGGTTTTTCGGGGTGTATGACGGGCACGGAGGTAGCCAAGCTGCTGAATTTGTAACAGAGAATTTGCATTTAAATATTATGGAATGTTTGAAGACTTGTTCTGGTAGTGGTGAAGACAGGGATGAAGCCATTAAAGTTGGTTACCTGAAAACTGACAGAGACTTCTTGGAAAAGGTACACAATCCTGCAATTCTCCTTGCTTTCTTTCCCACAGTACAAAATGCTCTTAGTACCCGTTTGGCAATAGTTTCGGCATTTCGCTTCAACATTGTGTAGCTTTAGTGTTTTCGAAGTTAATCTTCATGATTAAAGAATAATATAAAATACTAATGCTAATTGAAAATATTATTCCCAAACGAAGCCTTATTCTAAAATGATGGTTTGTAGGGCATGTGCAGTGGTGTGTGCTGTGTAACTGCTTTGATTGAAGGAGATGAGGTTATACTATCCAATTTAGGGGACTGTAGGGCAGTTCTAAGTAGGGGTGGATCCGCTGAAGCCCTAACGAAAGACCATAGAGCTGGAGAAGATGATGAGAGGAAACGGATAGAGGATAAAGTAGTCATTCTCTTGCACTAATATGACTCTTCTTCTGAACTAATCATAATGGGTTAAGTACACCATAATGCTGACTATACAGAGCTCTTCTGGCACAGGGAGGCTATGTGGAGATTCACAGAGGAGCATGGCGAGTTCACGGTGTACTCTCCGTTTCTAGAAGCATCGGAGATGCTCATTTGAAGGAATGGGTAATAGCCGAGCCCGATACAAGGAGAATGTGCCTTACTTCAGATATGCAATATCTTATTTTAGCTTCAGATGGACTTTGGGACAAGGTTAGTAGAGAAAAGCTCAATCTAATACGGAGTATTTTAGACGATCAATTTTGTGGCTTTTAGAAATTGAACTACACCTTTTGAAATGGCGCGATTCAGTGCTTTTTAAAAGTTTCATACGAAGTCATCAACATGATCCAAAAGTTTGTGTTACAAGCTCTGAACGCTCCGAAAATTCTCCAAAATGTAGTCGGTGTGATCTAAACAATTGATAGAACATTGTAAATATATTACTTGTAGCAGAAATCACCCTCAACTTTGAAGTGTTCTATTTAAGGTTGAGAACCAGGAAGCCGTAGATGTTGTGATGCAATCATGCCAGCAAGGAACACCTTCGCAGCCCAAAGGAACCGCGGGTTCAACAGAAAATGTGTTTGTATTCAATTGCAAAAGCACAAGCCCCTCATCAAAGACGAAAAGAGTCTCACTTGTGAAATCAAACAAAGGAAATGAATGCGAGTTTGGCAATGAAAATGCAAGCCCTGCAGCACAAAGGTCCCCAAGGGCCGCGTTGGCCAGGTCAAGCGTGGCAGACATCTGGAAAGAAGCAGAAGATGATTTTGGCCAAGAAAACGAGAGTCCAATGAAGGCTCGACGAAGATCACTTTCACATTCAAGTATAAGGGCAGGATGTTGGTCTCCATGCTCTAATAAGAGAAGTGTTGATGGCTGGAAAGAGAATGAAGAAAAGAGTTCTTCTTGTAGCCTTGTGGCTGCCTGTAAGAGACTTGCAAACCTGGCAGTGAGTAGGGGTAGTGTGGATGATGTAACTGTGATGATAATTGATCTTGATCATTTCAAAGATCATCAAGGGCATGTTTACTCTGAAGATGGACATTTTCATTTTTAGAGGAAAAAATTACGAAGGGCATGTTTGCAATTATTTTTTTTGTAGATTTTAGGTGCACTATAAAAACGCTCAAAATTAATATTCCCTCCATCCTAAAATGATCTTCTCAGTCATTATTCAAATGATCAACTTTTAAGCACTTTCTTTATCTATTTTTGTTAGTTATTCGATAAAATAGTATAGTCATGTCACCTTTTATTTTGTAGTTCTTTTGATATAGTTTTAAGATATAAAATCTTTATTTTTTAATTTTACACTTATAATCAAATCAATTGAATTTAAAATACTTTCAATCACACCTCGTAAACCGAATTAGAAATATCATTTCAGGACAGAGAGTACTTTTTTTGTCCCACAAAAATCATTTTACACTGAAAGTATTTAGTGTTTAAATAAAAGTTTGTTCTAAAATTTTAGTACGACTCGGCTAAAAAAAAGTTTGCTATAACATTCTCCCGAATTGAGCACTAAAGTAGCTGCTAATTTTGTCAATTTTTGTGAGCCAAACATGCATATACACAGACTAATAATGTTATAATTTGACAGAAGAACCAAATCACATTATAAAAATGGTATGGCGGCAAACACAAAGTGGAAATATATACAAAATTGTGAAATATATACAAATTTGTATACAATATGTGCATTATGAAATTGGAGATGCAACACATTTGTTTAAGATAACAGCGATTTCGTGGTCCAATAGATAAAGTTCGATCTCCAGAAAAGTCATATAATTCTTTTTTTTTTGAAACATTCTTTTATTAGTATGCTTTAAATTTTTAAAAATGTTCATACAAAAAAAAAGTTATTTAAATGTATTTAAGTTTAAACAATATAATGCAATAGCGATCGTCATAACAAAAGTGACTCCGTGGCCCAATGGATAAGGCGCTGGTCTACGAAACCAGAGATTCTGGGTTCGATCCCCAGCGGAGTCGGGCTGTTTAATGTTTTTAACTTCTCCGGGTATAGAGGCATTGTTTTCATTTTCCTTTTTCAAATTGTATATAAATTTCTTTCTCGCTTACTATTTTGGCAAAAAAAAGCTTTAAATAAATTTACAATTATAGCATATGTTTTCATTTGTACAATTCAATTTATACTATCACATCAAAAACAAATAAAGAAAATTTTTACATTTTTAATTTTTCTTAATTTATGTGTCAAGTCAAAACGAAAAATAAATTGTTAGACGAAGGGAGTATCTTGTACTGACTCTGATCCTTAAAACCATTCTTGTTTGAAAAAGGATGCTCCTTAAAAATGTGAGATTTTGGGTTATATGTTTTTAAGGCACACTTTTTTCAAAGAAGAAATGTTTTTTTGGAATTGAGAGAGTAATTATTTTGATCTATTAATTACTATGTATATTTTAGGCCTTTCTGTTTTGACTATACAAATAGAAAAAATAAAATTAAAAAACTAAAAATAGGTACACAATATGAACTATTATGTATCTGCTATCATCTTGATAGTTTTTAAATTCCATTACGGTAATACGGTTAGGACTATTCATCAGTCCGGTACATCAATGACCGAATTGAACAAAATAGTGGTCAAAGATTGGATTTAAACTCATTCAGTCTTAGATTAAACCAGACTGAAATACTTAGAGCTGAATTTGTCTCGACCGATTCGATCAAATGAAGTTATATTTTGTAATTATTTTAATTTATTGATTATATTTTAGGCCTTTTAGTTTTTATCGTGCAAATAAGAAAAAATTAAAATTGACAAAAACTACAAATAGGTACACAACATTGACTACGTCTATATATAATCACAAAAGCTAATGTGAATTAATTTTTTATATTGTTGGAAAAAGTTTCTTAATACTTGTTAATTAAATAAATTAAAATATCAATCAAAATAGAGCATCAACGTATAATGCCAAACATAAAATGTAAAAATTCTATATTTTGATCTTTTTAGATTTAATAGGATTATTATGTGCGTCCGTACTTAAATTAGTTTAGATTTAGACTATATTGAACCGAAACACGAATGCCTAATATTTTTGGGATCAAAGACCGATATCCCATGCCAGGATCCATTTGTTATGGGATCAATCTTGACCTAACGGTTCGCTCCGATTGATTTTTTGGATTTGGACCTAAACTTGAACAACGCTAAACACGATTGACAATCATTTGCTCACAATCTCATTTTTGTATCTTTATAAATTTACATCTTCTGTCTTTAAAAAAATTGTGAAATTTTGATTTCTTTAGTCAAAAGACTGCGAAATATTCACACATTATCATCCTAGCAAATTTGGGTGTAACAAAGGGGAAAAAAAAGATTAACCCATCCTAAATTCCTTCAAAGCCTCTACTCTAATCTCAAATAAGCAAAGATTGAAACTTAATTATCTGAGTAAACTCTGCAGCAATTTCTCCCTCTCCCCAACGCAATCCATGGTCTTCTTCTGCATCCCGATCAGCACATTGTGCCAGGTGTTCACCCTGGACCGAACCTTGCTCGGAAACCCGGCCACATTAACCGCCGCCAAATCCTCCGCCGCCACGCCGAGCACCTCCGGCGGGGCTGCCCCGTCCAGCAGCCATATCAGGCAGGAGGAGAACCCTTTGGTGATCTCCGAGTCGCTGTCCACTTTAAACCTCATCCGCCCCTCCCCGTCCATCCTCGCCTCCAGCCACACCTGGGTCGTGCAGCCCATCACCCGATTTCCCCTGACCCGACCCGATTCATCGAACGGCGGGAGGAGCGTCGCGTAGTGCAGCAATCTCTTCACCCGGTCGATCGGGGAGGGGAGGGCCTTGAATTCGGACGCCAAGACCCGAACTTTATCCCCGACGGAGGGGATTCCGTTCCCGGCGGACCTGGATACGGGCAGACGGTTCGAACCCGGATTTCTCGGGTTGATTTTACCGGGTTTTCTTGAAATTTCCAGGTGAGATGAAAGAAAGGCCGGGGGATTTCCGCGGGACCATAGGCGTTGGGGGTAAATTTGGCCGGGCTTGGACGCGAAATTCAGGGAAGGGGAGGGAGGTGGGTGGGGGAAGGATAAAGGGCGGGGCTGTTCATGTTCGGCGACGGTGGCGTAGCGGGGAAGGGGATGAAGACGGCCGTGTGCGGAGGAGCGCAGCGGAAGAGGTTTCAATGGAGGAAAGAAAGAGGGGCGGAGGGCGGAGAATATTATGGGTTAGTTATTTTGGAAATGAGAGAAAATGGGGCGGCGCTAAAATTCAAAGGCTTGTTTGAATTCTGAAAAAGATGAATTTGGATGATACGACGACAAAACTAGTGACTGTACATTTCTTAATATTGTCTCGGGTAAATTAATTTAAATTTAGAATTATTACCTTAATTTTAAATCCTTTCATAAAAAAGTAATTGAACTTACATAATTCTTTCAATTAAAGTCTATTTACCCGTTTCTCGGTTAACTTCCGATCATTTCAGCTAAATTAGAATTTTATATATTTTAAATTTTTCAATTCCACCTCATTTTTTTTATTCTTCTTCTTCTTCTTCCCCCTCCCACTCCCTTCTTTTTCTTTCTTTCACAAAAAAAGACTAGCATAATTAGAATAAACATGGAATACAATATCATAAAATTCTTATTTTGAAGATAAAACATGGAATAAACATTGAAATAAATATGAAATTCTTATTTTGAAGATAAATATCACTCCCTATGTTTTACTCAAAGTAATTTCTTAAAAGAATAAGCTCCACTTCAATCTTTTGATATAGTTTTTTTAATATGTAATTTTTATTTTTAAATTTTATATCATTTTTCATATACAATGATTTGAAAATAACTTCAGTCAAACATCATAACGCGCAACGGAAAGTTTATTTGTGGACAGAGGGAGTATAATTTCTTCCCTATTTTCAAAACATTGACCTAATGTCTAAAACTACTTCTTCCCGTCTTAAAAACTCTTCCTGTTTTAACTTTTTTGATCAAACAATAACAATCTTTGACCATTAATTGTTAGAAAAGTATATTTAATTAAAATATAAATTTAATATAATTACATTCATCTTAAGATATTGTTTTGATATATCAAATTTTTATACTTTCTCCGTCCATAAATTATTTACTCTTTAATCAAAATGAAGTAAAATCTCAAGTTTTTCAATCCATTTTATTCAAAAATTGGTATATAAATAAAAAATAAAACTTACATATTTATAAATTACTCCGGGTACATCAAAAGTTCTACAAAACAAGAGATGACAAGAATATTTTACTTATCAAATAGTCAATGAAAACACAGAAATAAACAAAAATTCTTGTGATTTTTAAATAATAAATTTTGTAAATTATTTAGGGACGGAATGAGGATCATTTATTTATTTAGATTATATTTAATTAGTCAAAGAGTATCACTGTTTGAACAAAAAAGTCAAATTGAAAAGGCCCAAAAAAGAAAGAAATGCTAAATCATACCCAGCCACCACACATTGCACCAACTGAAATCCATCTTAAACATCACCTTTATCATTAAACTCTTCTTTTCTTAAGGTATTAGAGCATCTCCAACCTTGTATATCATATTGGCTTGCTATTTTTATATTTTAAGAAGTGAATAATGACATAGCAAGTGATATTTTGTTGCATTCCCCAACCATGGCTTGCTAATCCATTCTATAACTCTTAGCTTTCTATAATTTGAAGAGCTTGTTATTTGTAACAAGTCAAAGTCATTTTTTGGCAATCTTGTTAAAATTAAACACACCCATTGGAGAAGAAAAAAATAGGTTAACTTGCTATATTATGACTTTTAGCAAGCCAAAGTAGGATGATTGGAGATGCTCTTATAACTCCAAAGTTTTATTTTCTTCCCATTTTTCTTTCCTACTCCAATGTTTTATTTCCCTGCCATTTTCTGGTTCCAACTTCAAAACATATCCTGAGATAACCCAATATTTTACGCGATTTTCGCATGTATTCGATTTTTATTTTTTCCATACAAAACATTTCCCATAGAATTCTTCCCCCTGATTTTATTTTCTAGTGGAAACTCAAAACTTGTAGGCAGAAACATTTCATGGCAGGATTGATCTTTCATTCATTCTTATTCTTGATCACCATCATTTGCAGTTGAGTATGAACAAAGCAGACCCATGTGCTCTTATAGCCATGGACAATACCTTTCCGGGTCCGATGTTTTTTCCGGTCCATAATTCTCTTCCTGAGCATGTAAGTGTGTGGCTCAAGTTTCTTTCGGGGAGCGCCTTGGCTATATCCGATGTTGTCGTTGAGATTTCGGACAACGCTTCTTTCAGATTGAAAAACGCGACGTAGATTTCTCCTGTACAACAATTTCCTTCGGAGTGTTAGAATTGATCGGAGGTCGAGGATTCGAAATAAACCTAGCGTAGGGCATGTTGCCCTAGATTGTTGTGGCTAGGGGTCTTTTGGATTTTACTCCTTTATTGGTGCCTCCCCTTTTCTTTGGGTTCTTTTGAGTTTTGAGCTAAGGGTCTTTTGGAAATAGCTTCCCTACACTCTAAAAGGGGTAAGGCTCTGCCTAGACTTACACTCTGTGGGATTTTACTGGGTTGTTGTTGTTGTTGTTATCATAACAATATCATATTACACACCCGTATTACATTACCGTTATTGCTTGAAGGGGGAGCTTTGGTGCACTGGTTGAGGTGTTGATGTGTGACCTTAAGGTCACGGGGTCGAGTCGTAGATCCTCTTACATGTAAATATGCCTATGTCACACCCTTATAGTGGGACCCTTCCCTAGACACTGGCTGGGCGGGATGCTTTGTGCACCTACCTACCGCGCTGCCCTGTATTATCGTTATTGTTTAAGTTTTAAAGGAACGAACCTTGCCTTCCGCTCGCAATCCAAGAACGACTTCCTACGGGAGTAGCTGTATGAAACGACACATTGGCAAATAAGATATAGTGTAAAAGTTGGAGTAAGTATGGTGCGGCGAATAGTGGGACCTGAAAATGCTACCTCTAACCGAATCAAATGAAGCGCAGAGACCGGAATAATTGCTTACAAGGGTTCCGTTTCTCTTCAACTCCCACATCTGTTTGCGGTCAGACAGTTCACATATGAGTCACTATAACAATTAGCTAAACTATGCAATTTTTTGCATAAAATTTAGAGCCCGGCCTGTTCGGCAACAGATTCAACATATATTTAGGTTTACACTATGTTTGGTGCTTGGAATTCGAAAGGAAAAGAAAGTGGTATCTCTCTTTTTCCTCACCAAAATGGAAAAAAAGTTGTTTTCCCTCTTTCTAGTTTATTTTCTCTTCTCACTTTCTTTTCCTTCTACTTTTCTCTTCTTTTCCACTCTAGGCAAACAATACAAATTATTTTTTCATACCATTTTTCTTCCCTTTCAAATTCCTTGAACCAAACATAGTGTTAGCATTTTGAAAAAGGCTATCTAATGGCAATGTTTAGCTTTACCGTTTTTAAAGTTAATCAACACCATAAAAAAAACCAAAACGCTAATTGAAAATGTTCTTCCCAAACAAGGCCTTAACCATTAGCTAAAGTTTAAGACATTTAATGTACACTAAATTTGAAATTTCATGGAACCAACTGACCCCATCATCAAAATTATAATGTTGTTGTTGAGGAAGATGTATATATTTATCATTTACCTGAAAATTATAATCATGAAATCCGCAAATCAGCTATATATGTACCTGGTAGGCTTCCCATCTGCATTCTGAGAATGAACCTTTGCCAACTTCTGCAGAACTAAGCTTCCGATTATGAGCTGCCGTAAGGCAAGACTCGGTAGTCTTCATTTCCAACAAATGCAGTTTCCCATCAAACTGATTCTCGTTCCACATTTTCTGGTGTCTGCTGAAACAAAATGGCGCTTCCTGTTGTGGTTTTGTTGTGTTCCCTTTCCAACAGATTTGGTCCTCGAGAAGTTTTCTAGACCAACCTTGTGATTTTCCGTCTTTGCAGTTTCCGAGTGCCAAAACATGGGCCAGCGAGGTGCCAGTACGCTGTTTACTTTCGCGTCGAGAAGAATGTGAGTCGGTTATGTATGGATACTGCATTGAAATTTCAGAGTTATTGGCTTACTCTAAATTTTCTCAATTATAACTGGAAGATTTTTTTTCACTTGCTTCTTTATTGTATGTGCTAAACGAGTTTATCTCTAGTAGAGTAGGATCGGTAATGAGAGCAAGCGTGTGGGTGCTAATTCTTCTCATGTCGCCCCCGTACATGATGGGAGATTTCGCCATGGACCACAATGTCATCTGCAAAGAAAACATTCTGCATTTTCTTAACAGACTATTATGACTTTTATGTGATGCGCTAAAAGTTGAATGAATATGGACACACGTCATGTCTACATTCATTCCTTTTTTAATGTATCAACAAAAGTCATAATGGTTGGCGAGTTTAAAAAGAACGGAGGGAGGGAGTATATTATTGTATCCAAATACAACAAGCATCAAAACCTACCTGCGTTTTCTGTTCGGTCTGACTTAGATTGCTGTGTCGGTGTGGACCTTCGTTTGATCCTACAATATATTCTCACACTCTTATTATATCTCTCAAAAACATGTTTTGACAGGAAATTGCAATATTACGGAAGAAAGAAATAATGGATAAGTATTAATTCTTGAAACAATGAAACTCAGTGAGTAAAACGGTCAAATATCCTCACCCGGATCTGTCAGCCAACCAAAAGGTAACATATCTAAGTCAGGCCATGACTTCCCTTGCAGGCCCTTAGTACCTATCAAATTAGCTGCAGCCATGTCCCTGAGGCATATACTACAGAGTAAGTAAGACGTGAAAAAGAAGCAAATAACAAAGAGATTTATAAAATTACAAAAATAAAACCGGCCATAGCCAATGTTTAAGAAATAGTCTTTGTTAAGGGTATACAACATTTCCTTCGTGCCATAAACTTTTCAAAGACGAAAAAAAGACGGGGCCTAAAAATGTGTAATTCTGATATTATTTTCTAATTTTGCCCTTACTTTATAATGAGATGTGATATGATATGTAGGATAGATGAGTTAGAATTAGAAAAAATATCAAGATTTCCCATTTTTAGGGGGCGCATTTTTTCATCTTTGAAAAGTATTATGGGACGGAGAAAGTATAATCTTTACTAATTAAGGGACAATATGAAATTAAGGCTCCGAACCTTGCAATGTCGAAGTGCGAAGCAACATCAGGCCAGGTATCCCAGTCGTCGCCGGTTATTCTATACATGTTTACAAGGCTACTAACCTCCTTTGCCATTGCTGATGTCACATGAACTCCGGGAGACAGAGAGTACGTTATGGAACGATTAAGCTCCTTCAATACCTGCCATATCCCAACTCCATACTTATATCTTTCATTTTAATGCTTCTTTAACTACATACATGCATGGAAACTTGAAAGCTCAAACCATAATGTAATTACTTAATTGTTTCCTTTTCGTTTAAGTGCTCAAGAAAACATCCTTTTACTGATTAAAGGGTACCAACCTCTGAAACTACAGTTATCTCATCTAAGTCCAAATCAGAGCCAAAAACACAATCATGTTTCACTGCAAAAAGCACGCAAAAAAACTGTTGCTGCTAAGGATTAATAACTTGATGAATATACAAATATGCCATTTTAACAACCAACATATTCCTTTTACCAAAATCAACACCCCAATCGGCATACTGTTGATAGAGTGACCTGAGAAATGCTCTTCCAGCTCCAGATTTGGTATTTACACTCATGAACCCTTTATCCATCCACGCGCACGCCCTCTCCTTGATGCCTATATCACTTGCTTTCCACTCCCTTCCGGCCTCTTCATATGCTTTCCCCTTTTGAATCAAATCCCATAAAAAAGGTGTTTGGGCTTTCAGTTTCAGAAAGAATTTATGAAATGACGCAGTGTTTGTAGCATATTTAGTGGTCATTCGCTAGCTAGCTTTTTTGGCTTAAAAGCTACATTTTTTTTTACCAAACATTAATTTGTTTGAAGGCACATGTTGGATCCATAAATAATGAAAAAAAGGGTTATGGTAGCTTTCAAGTTTCATTGTTGAAGTTGCAAAAGATTATCATGCTAGCAATTTAACCTTCATGTATTTTCTCCTTTATGAAAGCAATAAATAAGTTCCGACAGATTCACCATGACAAAAAATGGGATCTAAACATTATAGTGGTAATGAGCAAGGAACAATACCGTTTGGACATTCAAGATTGGGGTACTACTATTGACTGCCTGGGTACTCACGCCTCTCATGACATGAATCCCAAACTTCAAACCCAAGCTATGAACCTTAGAAGCAATGTCTGTAAATCCTTTCCCACCTGCAGAGGAAGGCCATCTACTAGGGTCTGGCTGCATCCTTCCCCACTCATCGATTACATCAAATCCAAGAGAGTTCGTGTACGCTCCCTCTACTTTCTTCCGATACCATAGATAATCTACCACAACATACTGCAAAATGTACAATGATAAGTTAATATCGAAACCAAAGACTCTTGATTGATCGATTCTCTCCAAAGCACAAAACTCTGTTTGGAATAATCATTATAGTTTTGGTGCACCATTTTAATATCTGATGGGCATAAATGAATGTTATTGATACCTCATAGCCATTGGGCTTCAACCGCTGAGCGACAAGTTCTGCATTGCGAATGAATTGTTTCTCCGTGATGACCCAAGAGAATGAATCATACGAGTTCCAACCTCTTGGTGGTAAGTTAGCATGGGGCTGAACTTCTGAGTTTATCCTGAAATGATTGTAAAAAAAAACATCCTCAGCAACCTAATGAAGTATAGTTCATAATTGGCTGGATCACTGCATCCTACTATAATGCATTTGGGTCAAACAACTCTTAAAATAAAAAGGATTGAATCCAAGTAAAAAAAAAGGTCTCTCAACAATTAGAAAGTTCATGCTTAAACAACCTATTATTGGCAAGATAAGTCAATGCCCAAACAGCCCAGATCAGACACCCTAATATTAAAAAGTAACATAAAACATTCTACCAACTGTGGGGTAGTCACTGTTTTTTATACCGGATTTAAGAAAGAATACAATGCAAGAGCATATACCTTAAGATCAAAACATAAATAAACAACCAAACTTTTCATACCTACACAAAGAAGATATAAAAATGCAAACTTCTTTACCGAATTATAGAAAAAATGAAAAAAGATTAGTACATACTACGGGAAAAACAATAAAGAAGAAAACCCAAAGGAAAAAAATCACAATACATGGGAAAAAACACAGTCTTGATATAAATGATCACCCATGATCAAAATAGAACAGTGTGTGTCAAGACTTGTGTAGAAATCAAACACAGTGTGGTAATGAGATGAAAGAATTCTATAGTACCCATTAAGCTGAGGAGGGATGAAGAGGAGGAGGAAGAAGAAGAATGGGGAAACAAAAACATGATCTTTCATTGTCTGAACTCTGAATGAATGAAGAGAATTTTTGGGGGGATTGTGTTTATCTTGTAGTTTGTCAATTACCTTGAAGTAGAAAGGAATAAACATTGTCTGGGGCGGTGTGATAATGAGCTGTAAGATGTTGAACAGTATGATCACCTTATTATTTCACCTTTCCGTAACTCCCTAAGTCTTACCGCAGAATAATTCTTTTCCACTAAATTCCATAGTCGTTTTATATATTTAGTTTATACATATCAAATATTACTAATTTAGTCCTCAATTATTATATTATTTTTCACGAGTGATCCTTTGTTAATGTTTTTGTTAAGAACATGGATAAAATTGTATCTTCATACTTCTCTCTCATCAATTAAGCTCCCTCCTCTCGTACTCTTTCTCAAACTTGTCGCTGAGTTTGAAGTTTTAAACACAAAATTGAGAGAAGAGTGATGATTTTGGTTTTGGGTTCAAAGTTTCAAACTCAGCGACGGATTTGGGAAAGGAGTACGAGCGAAGGAAGGAAGCTTAATTGAGGAGAGAAAAGAGTGTAAATTTACAATTTTATCCACGTTCTTAACGAAAATGTTAACAATGACCATTCGTGGAAATGAATATAATAATTACGAACTAAATTAATAATATTTAATATGTACGGACTAAATATGTAAAACGACCTATAACTGGGAATCTTTTATGGAATTTACTCCTTTTCAAACATGCTACTTCGTCCCACGTCATGACTTGATCGATCGAAATTTTAGCGAGAGAGAATTATATGAGAAGGCCAGAAGGGTCTTTGAAATGAGTGTAATTTAGGATGGATATTCTCATTTGATGATTTATTAAATTAGTTTGATGTCGGTAGACATTATGCAATTAGCAAAGGTAAAGTATGACGAAGAGATAAAATTCAAATTTAATATTTGGTAATTGTAATGGTACAATTATGATAAGCATAGGCATCTGCAATTACCAAATGCAGGCTCTACTATTTGACACAAATCTACGATAAAAGTCTAATTTACTCCTTGAGAATAGGGCTCGTCCTTTTTGTTAAATTACTTTGATCGATCTAGAAATGTTATTTTGACTTATCAAGTAAAAATGGCATGGTTCATGTGACATTAGTCACAATGTCATGCTATGACTCGATATTCCTACGATGTTCTGTTTGCACCACCCCCCCCCCTGTGTTAGTGGCGAATACAAAAAAAGAAGTCTCATTCAATAGGAGTAAATGATAGAATTTAGGATGAGGTATGAATCATTGGATTGGGCTATAAGACACTCGGGATGAACCACATTAAAAGAATGTGTAACACCCCAACCCGCGTAACCCAAACCCGTGAGACCGCGGACCGGTGAGCCACTGTATTGGTATCCGAATATACAACATTTTCAAACAATTTTAAACAAACGTTCTTTCAATACATATAAAAATCCATCGGAGTAATTTAAAATAATGCGGAAGCCTTTTTAAAGTCAAACAACTTGGGATCTTGCCCGAAAACGTAATAAGCATTAAAGTTAATTAAATAAAGCATAACAACAGATTAAAGAGACAGCCACGCCATCGTACATCTCCTCCTCAATGCCCTCTGGGATCGGCTCTAGGTTCATCTGTCTGATCACCTACGGACAGCAAAAAGGAAAACAACGCTATCCGCTCAGCATTGACGCTGAGTGGCACTCCATTGTAGCACAAGAATAAACGTAATAATTCAATGATTAAGATCGCGCATATGTTTATCCTTTTAATAAAAATCAATTCAACTTTACATTCGATTCTTTAGACGGTTGACCAACAGTCAACTTATTTTCTTTCTTTTCAAAACGATTTAGGTGTCAAGGATTCCTCATTAACCCTTTGACCACCGGTCAAACCAATTTAGACTTTCACGAAAGTCAAACCACTTAACATTTAATGCCTATGACGGAGATAGCCTCAATCCGTAATACCGAAGATAGCCTCAATTCGGTGGAGGTAGGATCCCTCGGGCGATAGCCTCAAACCCAAGATCACAGACCCTCGTGCGCACGTCTTAACCTCACTGACCAGGCCCTGCAGCCGCCCGAGCAATGGCCAGTTTCTATGTTCAACATAATAAACCAATTGACCCAAATTACCGATTAGAATTAATTAACTAACTTAACTAATTCATTAAAGTCTTGGATTTAACCATCCGGTCAAACCTATGTCAACAAAATATCCAGTCAAAGTCCAAGTCAACCAGAACCTGATCCAAGTCAAAGTCAAACCTGTTCAGTCAATCCATAATCCTCAACAATTCGATTCAAATAATCAATTTAATTCAATTAACCAATTTAGCCAAATTATAGCATAAACACATATAACGATCCAAACCATTAAATCTATTCTAAATGCTATTAACTTCATAGTACGGACCTGGATTACGCCGAAATCGAATCGATAGCTCGAACGGAAGACAAATCAACGAAATCAAACGAACGGGTCAAATTGAGTCAAAATACGAAATCGACCAATCAATCCGGCGTGGAGGTTAATCCGCCGGCGATATCAATCCGGGGCAGCGGCTGGATGCGGCGACGGTGACGAACGCCGGCGACAGTGGCGAGGCGGCAGCAGCTCCCAGAAATCATGAACAGAGGAGCAGCTACGGTGATAGCCTCTGTCCGGCGAAATCCCTAGCTGCAACAACGGTGAACCGGCGATGAATCAGCCTGGTGAGTCGCAGCGACCGCCGGAGAAGGTGGCGACCCGGCGTGGCGCTACTCCAGAGGTCCAATTGCAGAGGAAATTGCGAGGAAGATGAAGAAGAGACTGACCTGAGCTAAGGGCGACAGCGGCTGGAGGCGACTGGCGGCGCTCGACGGTGATGAGCGATGGACTTCCGGCGAAGGCGAAACAGCGGCCCTGCAGCTCGATGGCGAGGACGACCGACGAAGGAAGCAGCGGCGATTGGCGGGGCTGGAACTGGCAGTGGGCGACGGACTTCCGGCGAAGGAGAAGCTGCGGCAATGGCTGGGGAAGGGCGACCCAAGTGAAGAAGAAGAAGAAAGAAAGAAGAAGAAGAAGAAAGAAAGAAAGAAGAAAGAAGATAACGATCCTACGGCTGAAATTAGTTTAGGTTTTATATATTAATTCCAATACTAGTGGTTTGGGCTCCGGGCCCAAAATACCTGATTAAATGGTCATAACATGAGCTCCATAACTCCGATTCGCGAGCCGTCTGAACCGATGCGATCACAAAAATATTTCCTACGAGATGACATAAAAGTTGGGCTTAGAATCCAAATTATAATTTTAACCCCTTTTTAGGCCCAATTCGTAATCAATTGCTCTAACAATTTAATTAATTCTTTTGGGCCAGATTTCGGGGCGTTACTGAATGAATCCAATCGATTAGTTAGTTCAACTCAAGAGCTTATATACTGATTATCTTACTCTTGGACTTCCGATGTGAGATGCACTCTAACACTCCCCCTCAAGTGGACAACGGGGCCATTTTGAATCTAACCGCTTGACTACTTGCAAATGAACTCTCATTCCCTTGGCTTTTGTTTTTAGCGCTAACACCTAAAAGACCAAGAGCCACTGGGTATTGACTTCCAAACGAGCAATCGTGTTAAACGGACCACAGGCCGTTGGGTACATACTCCATACGGACAACTAGGCTAAAGACTAACGGGCCGCTAGGAATAAACGTCTAGACGGACACCTTGACAAACGAGGTGAGCCAAAACCTGCTTCGATACCGTGATAGAATTTAAGATGGGGTATGGATCATTGGATTGGGCTATAAGACACTCGGGATAAACCACATTAAAAGATTGAATCCAATTGATCAGTTAGTTCAACTCAAGAGCTTATATACCGATTATTTTACTATTGGACTTCCGATGTGGGATGCACTCTAACAGTAAAAAAATATGAAAAAATCAAAATAAGAGTTGTAAGTATTTTAAGACCAAAAATAAAAGTATAATAGCAGTGTGGTGTAAGGGTACGCATTGGCATTATACAGAATGAAAAAGTGATGACTGTGTAGTATATCGGTGTGATCAGCCAATCATCGACGATCCGCGTACAATTTAACTTCAAAGTCAACTAAACTTGGAGATGCACTTGAGGGGGTGGAGCGGTGAATTTGGAGCAGGGCGGGGTGGGAGTTACCGGGGGGTTAGGAGGAGTAGGACGAACGGAGTATCGTACGGTCCATGAGTCATCCCATGACACTGTTTAACAATGTCAAAGGAATCAGGGTGTTGAAATTCTAGAAACTCTTTGCTAGGGGTGGGCGTGAAATCCATTCCTGTTGGACCATTCCGAAAAATCCCGGATCCGTTTTGTAATTGTACCGATATATTGGGACACATTCTTTTTATCCTGAACCCATTCCGTCCCAATATCAAATGGGACATGAGCAGGACAGCTTAAATTTATACCAATCCATCCCGTTTCATCTACTATACTAATATATAATACTAATTCTAGTCAAAAATCCAAATACACTCATTCTTTAATTAATTAGTTATTTAATTAAATTAACTTCATAGGCTTGAAATTTACTAGACTCGTACCCGTGCGATGCATGGGCGGTTAATTTACATATAATTTGTCAATGTTTGGAATAATGGAAAATGTTAAAAAATCTAAAAGATTACATAATTTAATATAATTCCCCAAAAAGGAATTGGAATTCTATACAGTAATGACCAAAGTCGATATGAAGTGTTAAAAGTTTTTGAAAATACTTCTTTATAAACTACATTTGTGAAGAATGATACGTTGTTAATAGTTATTATTCTAAATTTAGGATTTCATAACAAAAAACTCTCATTCGTTATAATCATTATAGGCATACAAACATGGAAGATACTCCCTCTGTCTCATTTTATATTGCCCGTTTTAACTTTGGAGCATATTTAAGAAAGGGAAAAAATTATGTTGATTTTTCAAAAATGTCTTACTTTTTTTATGGGAGTAGCGATGAATGAAAAGATAAAGGAGAAAGATGGACTTATTTTAGGGATAGTTTAGTAATTTACCTTTAAAAGTTTTTTATTATAAGAAATAGACAATTTATTTTGGGACGGACAAATAATGAAAAAAAAGCAATTTAAAATGGGGCGAAGAGAATATGGTATTTTACTTAAAAAGTAAACAATAAAAAGAAATATGTTACCCATTTCTGGTAAACGTAGAGAATGATACATTGCTAATATTTATTTTTTTAAAATTTGGAATTTCATAACTAAAAATTAACATTCATCGTAATCATAATAGGCATACAAATAGATAACATTCTAAAAATTCATCAAAAGAGCATGCCGGATACATTACATATAAAATACATTGTATATATATTTTTAGAATGTTAATTTTTTGTTATGAAATTCTAAATTTAACTATAATTCTCAAATACATTCTTAATTATAGTTAATTCTTAAATACATTGTAGCTCATTGTTGCAATTAAATTATATTTATACGTACAAATTAATTATAGTTTGAGGGACTAAATCATGTTCATACAATTCATCCTTCAAATTTGTAAACTTTGACCTCAAAATTTATAAAATTGAAATTTTATAGTTTGTATAGATACAAAAATAGTTTAGTAGAGTAAACTTATCAAATATTGTCAAAATATTTTTTTCTCTAATTAATATAAAATATATATTTTTATTTAATCATAAGTAAAATATACGGAGATCGAAAAGTCAAAACCGAAAAAAAATTCAAGACAAACACACTAATAGTCCACAAAATCGGCCCATCCATCTATCCATAACTATCTCCCGCCCAAATTACAATTTTCCCGGCCAAATATCTTTTGATATAAAACCTATATTCCATACCCTTTCGCCACTACCACTCTCTTTCTCGACCTTCGTATTTACCGTGGCTATCTCTCATGTATTTTACTCCTTGATTATTATATAAATTTGATTTCCATATAGGCCGATTCTTTTCGTCGATGCATAAATTTTCACATCGTTTTTTTGGATGGTTGTGGTCACCGTTTTTATTTTCATTCTAAATCATTTTTTAACTTACTCCTTCCGTCACAATTTAAATCACCGTTTTTTATTTTCAATATTTTGCTCAAATTAATTTCAAGTCAAGTATTGTCAAATTATTATTTAATTTAAATACTCCCTCTGTCCACCATAGATCTTCCCATACACTATTCACAGAATCAAACTTAACTTACTTTGTTTGCTTATTTTAACAACTTACGGAGTATTTCATAAAATAAAATAATATTGTCACCTCTAGTTTTGTAAAGAGTTAAGTGCACAGTTTACCTCCGTACTCTTTAGAAATTGCATGTTTTACCCCTAAACTTTAAAAAGTGCATCGATTACCTTTGAACTCTTCGAAAATTGCACGATTTACCCCTGCAGACTAAAAATGCACCAAATACCCTTGAACAAATTAAAACGTCGCATCGTTGGTCGTAAACTATTAGATAGAGAGGGCGTTGCTTCCACGCACAAGAATTGTGAATATCATTCATCTGACCCTTGTGAATTTTCCAAAATATCTTTACCCAAAATTGTCATCTTTATTTAAATGTTCAGGAGTAAACCTTACAATTTTCAAAGAGTTCAGGGGTATCTGGTGCAATTTTTATTGTTCAGGGGTAAACCGTGCAATTTCTGAAGAATTCAGGGGTATTTGGTGCACTTTTTAATGTTCGGGGGTAAATCATGCAATTTTCAAAGAATTCGGGGGTAAACGGTGCACTTAACTCGTTTTGTAAAACTTTTCATGTATTTTTTACTATATAAATTTTATTTTTAAATTTTATTCTTGCAATCAAATAAATTGAATTGAAAATAAAGTCGGTCAAACCTCGTAACGCGCAATGAGAAGATCTTTGGTGGACGGAGGGAGTATTACTTAATATATAATTTTAATAATATATAATTTGTTAAATATTGTCAAATTATTATTTAATATAAACATTACATAATACTATATAATTTTAATAAAAATAAGTAAGATATTAAATTATAGCCCACAGGCCTAATAGCAGGAAAAATTGTCCAGCCCAATTGATATTTGCGGCCCAGTATATATTTATATATACTTTACCCTAACCCTACCTCCTCATTTACGCCTCCATTACAACCTTCGTCTTCATCTCTCTGGTCTTCTTATCTCGGGTCTTCTTCTCTCTGTTGCCACCGTCTTCATCTCTCTGGTCATCTACTCTTTATGAATATATATTTATAATCAGTTTGGATTTAAGGAGATTAGTTATAAAAGTATTTTTATAATTTATATTTTTTTCGAGACATATATTCACTAAGTATATACATCTATATTTAATAAGGAGACTTCATTTATAATTTTCGTTTCAGATCTCGAATTAGTTTTTTAATATTTTTTATCACAATTTTTTATTCAGAAAAATAACCCTTTTGATCCATGGTTTTTAACACATATTATAAGATTGTTAGATCTTTTCATACTTCTTGCTAATTTATATTTAGAGAGAAATATAATTTCTTTTCTCTTTCATGTAAGCTTTGATCTTTCATAAAATCTCTTCTACTTTTCTCTTATTATTTGTAATTCTTTGAGTCAGTGTTTCTAAGATATCAGGAGAAATCCTTTAAACATTTTGATTGATATACTCGTATGGTTTTGTTAAACTATCTTTGTTAGATGATTTTGTTCTTCATTGCAATGCTACAAACTCTTGTTACAATAAACATTGTTGTATTCATCCTTCAAGGCTAATTTTAGTATTTTATAAAAGTATTAGAAATGGAAGGACTATTAAAAGTAAGAGGTGGTTTTGATCAGTATTTTCATTTTTCATCACTATTTAAGAATAGATCCAAAAATAAATAAAATGACTGTTGTTGTCTTAGTTTTTCAAGAAACAAAAGAATTCTAAAATGTAATTTGATTAATGCAAAAATAATACCTCCTCAATTTGGGACGTTGGGATGCTTCTTTTGTTGTTTGCCTTGGAGTTGTGGTTTATTTATACTACATAAGGGGTTAGGTTTATACATTTTAATAATGCATTTAAAAATCTATTTTAAGAAAACAGAGATTTGAAAATCTACTCATCTACTCAATAAAATAAAGCTACATGGGCCACTCAATGCTCTATATGAAGTCAGGGAATTGAACTATTGCAGATGGAAGACAGTTGGCTTCGATGTGATTAGTACTGTATTATAATTATTAATTGATGTATGTATCTTTGCAAAGTAAAAAGTTAAGATTTCTTAATACTGTGTTATAATTAATACCATCTGCAAATGGTTTAAAAAACCATGCCTCTACAAATAATAAGCATGCTATGTGTGGCCTTTTCCAAGACACTTCTTAAAAAAAATTTTAAAAATCCCTTCAATAAATGTTGATTGGACATAAAGGGAACAACTTTTTTAGTTTGCCTTGGAAAATACCCATAATCGGCCCACTCGAAGCAGCCCGAATAACACCAGCCCATTTTGCAGTGACTCGACCCATTAATTTTGGGCGGGAACACTGTTCAAAATAGCCTCCCCCTACCATTGTATATATATAGATTTGGACCCGTTCCACTCATTGGTTTTTGCTTGATGGCTAGATGTTTCTTTTTTTGAACGAAATCTCACCCTCCCCCCTTTTTATATTTGCGATTAGGACAAAGTAGGACGACTCGAATCCGTCCCGGTTTATTCTGATATCAAATTTTATGGGACAAACCGGGATAAGATTGTAATCCGAACCGTTCCGGACCGCGTATATATAACGGGACAAGACGTGGGACAACCTAAAACCCGGATTGTCCCGATCCGTGCTCACCCCTACTCTTTACTCATTGACTAGGGCCATTGTTATTTTTACACAGTTCCACTACTACAAACTAAAACAAACTATTTTTTTACACTTACAGTATATTTTGAGTGGGAGCATGTGCCCCCATGGAACTTAAATAGATTCGCCTGTGCCTCCTACCGCCGATTGGCTATAGTGATCACTATAACCATTAGGTGAAGGAATGAATCCGGGATCCAAAGAATTAAGAAGCTAAAGTTGTTCAATGTCACATGAACTTAGCCATTGAAAAATAATATTCTTTTGAGTGCACACGAAATCTTACCTCTTTTAAATTAATTTTATTTACACATTAATATAGATAAAAAATACAACTTTCATATTTAAAATATCAAAAATTCTACAAATCAATTGGTGACATGTTTATTTTATTTTATCAGATGTTAAAAAAAATACGTACCCAAACAAAAGTTGTCTAAAGTATCAAATAATAAAAAGGGTAATAATTTAGGGATGAAAAGGAGTAATTTTGTATACAAATATATTTATCCTATTAACACATGGACTAATACTTTACATTACTCTTTAAATTATTAAATTTCTTAGTAGGAAAATGGCTAGGATAAGACTAAAACAAGGAGAGACAAAAAAAAAGATGGCTCATTTTTTATCCCCAAAATAAAACCTATATTCATTTTTATAAACTAAAATCAAATTCATTCAAAAAATAAATTACAATTTTTAAAGAAATAGTAGTAGTCAATGTCATCGTTGTTTGCCATTTCGATCTACTAGTGTCATCGTTGTCAACATCATCTACCTCTTTCAGCGCTTTATCGTGACCGTCAACACAACCAAAGTTTATCATTATCACTGCCGAAATATCATGGTGCCACAATGACTGATCAGAAAAAACTCTCTATATAATGTTAAGCAAAACCACAATGCCAAAAAATGAACTACATACAAACAAATATGCCACTCCATATTACTCCGTATTAAATATGTCAATGCATAATGTTAAAAAGAACATGAAACGTGAAGAAACACTTTGATTTTCCAAATACAAAGACATTATGTTTTGTATCGCATGGCAAAAAATGAAAATGTCAAAAATAATGTTAAAAAATCATGAAAGTGTTTTAGGGGGAGTACTCCAATTTTTTTATCCCAACGTATACACCAATATATCACAAATATAACCATTTTCTGTGCGTGGATAGACAATAATTGTTTGTATGTGTATTTGATAACTAGTGTTCAAGTTTGAATACAAAATTTAGAGTAACCTCTAAGATCTACAATCATCCTGCCTACAACTCATTGATGTTATCGGAATCGATTGCCATTGAATTTACAAGAGGCAAGATGCACAACAATACTGCGAGGGAAGAGAGAAGAGAAAGATAAATGAGGAAGGAAGGGCTTTGCAACGGGCATGCCAAGGACGTTCTCTGAGGAATGTGGGACCCGCTGGCAGACACGGGAAGGCTAGAGAGAAGGGAAGTTGCAGCGATGATAGACTATGTGTTATGCGGAATTCACGGAGATTGATGAAGTATAAATAAATATGACGTGGAGTGATAAAAATACATGAGTTGTAGGGCTTGAAAAAAGGTCATGACTAAAAAGTGATGGGGCGAATGTGTGAATTATTTTGATTGGTTGAAAAATAAGGAAAGCCACCTTCACGGTGGGATGGCTATCACACACAAAGGGGCAACACCCCATCACAGCAAATGCGGCACAATGGAGCAGGCGTGAGGGGAGCTTGATGAAGGGACATGCCAGAGCCGATTCTGAGAATTCATATGTCCGGGCCGAAACAGAAATATGACCCTAAAAATCTTATCATTAATGATCTAACAAATTAACATATGTAAACTACTTATATTTAAATAATAAACAACGCAATATTATTAGGAAAAAATGAAAAAATTATAGTATTATAATTACATATCGTAAAAGTTAGCCAAGGATTCGAGAAGTTCTGAAATAAAATCAAAATTTATAAATTCTACTACTTAGTAAAATCAAATATGAAAAAGCAAGCACATAAATAAATATATCATAAATTCATATCAATTCGTAAATTTTTGTTTCAAAAATAAAATCCAAATTCATAAATTCTACTACTTAGTAAAATCATATATGAAAAAGCAAGCAAATAAATAAATATATCATAAATTCATATCAATTCGTCAATTTTCTTTTTATTTTTTTCTTTTTTAGTTTTAATTTTTTTATAAATTATAAATTTATATCAATTCGTCGATTTTTTAGTTTTTAATTTTTTTCGGTTTTCAATTTTTTTATATAAATATATCATAAATAAAAAATTCAATCAATTCATCCAAATCAAATAAATAACATATAGAACCATTACTTCATTCTATTTCAAAGAATGAAATTAGAAAAAATTTCAAATTAAAAATTAATAGTTAACCCTAGATTTTAAATCTAAAAATGAAACAATGAAAAAAAACTACTCCCTCCGTCACGTTTTAAATCGTCTGTTTTGACTTTTAGGCATATTTAAGGAAAAGAAAAAATAGGGGTAAATTTCAGTAATGGTACCTCAACTTTCACTAGAAGTTCAAAGTGGTACATAAACTTCAAATCCTTTCAAAAAAATTCCTGAACTTACATAATCCTTTCACTAAAAGTCCATTTACCCATTTCCAGGTAAACTTCCGGTCATTTGGGCTAAAATTAAAATTTTATATATTTTAAAATTTTCAATTTGACCCCATTTCTTTTTTACTTCTTCTTACCCCTCCCATCCCTTCTTTTTCTTCTTCTTTCACCCCTTTCTTCTTCTTCCTCTTCTTCAAATACAGAGTAAATTCCAGTGGTCTCCCCACACTACTCTCTCCCCCTACTCCTCTCTCATTTATTCTCTTGTAAATTAAATTAAAATTAGATTAAATTACAATTATTTAGGGATTAATTTCATGCTTCAATTGTACAATCTCTTAGTTCATACTAAAACAAAATGTTATTATAAAAGTTCACGATCTCAAAAATATTTTGTGCAAGTACGAGCAATCAAAATACAAGTATAAAAATAGGACCATGCAACATTTACACCAAAAATTGTACCCCATTTGTACACCGCAGTTATACACAAACATTTTGGTGGTTTACACCGACATAAATGTTGGTGCGTTAACAAAAATTAATTTTACACCAACACAAAATGTTGGTGCAAAACTACGGGCTCAAATTGGGATAGAAAATGTTAGGGTACAAGTAGCTTTATCCTAAAAAAATACAGAGTATACAAAAGTTGTGAATAAGTAGTAAGTATTATTGTTTGTTTAATAGAAGCATCCCAAATGTGAGGTTTTAATTTGGCTCAAATTTGCCTTATTTTTATAAAAAGATGGCTTATCTTCCCTGCTTAGCTAAAATCTGATTCTTTGCCCTGCATTGAATCCATTCCCAAGATGTTCTCTTCAAGCTGTCTGTCTCCTCTCTTCTTCTTCTTCTTCTTCTTCTTCTTCTTCTTCTTCTTCTTCTTCTTCTTCTTCTCCCTGTCGCCAAACCCGACAATTGCTCCCTTCCATTTCCCCAAATCAACACAATGCACAAGAAACGCGAAACCAATCCTCACTTTTTCCCCGCCACACTCGACCCAGAGCCACCGGAGCCGCCGCGCGGACCTATCGACCCTCCGCCACAACGACGCCGCCAATACAGGCCTGCGACTGATGTACCGCCACCGCAGAGGCCTACTGGCGACCCTCCGCAGTCGGGGCGGCTCTTCAGAGTCCCAACTCTGGCGGCGCCTAGTGGTACCCCCGCGCCACCATCGCCTCGCCAGAATCTGGCAACGCAGCCGCCGACGCCGGAATCCGTACAGGGGGGATTCCGCCCCCAGCGCCTCTCCCAACAGAAGCCAATCGACGGCCCTGCTCCGCCGCAGAGAAAGAAAAGACCTCCCAAACCCCTGCCCCTCTCGTCGCCTCCGGCGCGACGGCAAGAGCCCCACCCATCATCCCTGAGACTCCCGGCGGAGAGATCCAAAACGAACCCGTTCGCGTGGCTGATCGCCGCTTGCTGCACGGTGTTCTGGGTCGTGGTCATCCTCGGACTCCTCGCAGTCCTCATCGTCTACCTCGTATTCCGGCCGAGGAGCCCGAAATTCGACCTCTCAAGCGCCACCCTGAACGCCGCCTACCTGGACATGGGCCACCTCCTCAACGGCGACCTCACCCTCCTCGCCAACTTCACCAACCCGAACAAGAAAGGCCGGGTCGAGTTCCGCTACGCCGCCGTGGATCTCTACCACGAGCAGAGCCCCATCGCGTCGGCCTACGTCCGGCCGTTCTCCATGATGAACGGCGAGTACAAATTCCGGGAGATTCACATGGTGAGCAGCCAGGTTGGGCTTTCGCCGGACCACAGTGAGAAGCTGAGGAATCAGATTCAGAGAGGGAGAGTGAGATTTGAAGTGAAGGGTCTGTTCAGAGTGAAGTCGGATTTGGGCGGGTTTCTTCAATACTCTTATTGGCTCAACAGCCACTGCACTTTCACCGTCACCGGCCCGCCCACCGGAGTCTTGATCGCCAAACGGTGTAGTACTAAGCGTTGAGAGGGTAGTTTTGATTGGATAATTTTAGAACTTCTTCCATCTCATACAAAATTCTCACATTAAACAAAAAAGGACCATGCTAGACTTACACCAACAAATATACCTCATTTGTACACCACAGGTTTGCACAAACATTTCGATGTTTTACACCAACACAAGTGTTGGTGTGTTAATAAAAATTCACACGGACACAAATGTTGGTGCGTTTAACAAAAATTAGTTTTACACCAACACAAAATGTTGGTGCAAAACTGCGGGGTACAAATCTTGGGGTACACATATCATAATCCTAAACAAAATTTCTCTTTTCCAGTGATAAAGAAATGAAAGGAGTATAAACTTATAGTTTAAATGCATTCTTGATTTCTTGTTTGAGTTATCATTAGTTGACAAGTTGAGAATGAAGTGCCAGCTTGTGGACAAATAATTCTATTATTTGTCCAATTTCAACTTTTTTTTAGTTAATCATTTTCAACCTTTAACTTATAGTGAAATAAAATATATATTATATATTAATTAGATAAAGTTATATTTTGAAAAGACTTTATATAATAAATCTAATAAAATTATTTTTGTATCAATATCTAATACTTCCTCCGTCCTAAAACTTTCTCCCCATAGCACTATTCCAACTTCACGGAAATTTATATTTATTTGTGTTTTTTCATGGCCTATATGATAAAATAAAATATTCTTGTCATCACTTGTTTTGTTGAACTTTTGATGTAGTTTTTAAATATGTATGTTTTATTTTTTATTTTTATACCAATATTTAAATAAAATAGATTGAAAAAACTTGGGATTTTTCTTCGTTTTGCGCAACGGGAAGAAAGTTTTAGGACGGAGGGAGTATCATTTTTATTCAAATATGGAGTCAAAGGTTACAAATTTTGACTGAAAAGATCAAAATTAAAAAAATACTCTGGAACTGAGAAAGTATGAATTATTGCGTTAAATTATTTGTGGTGAATAATATCTTTACCCTCCCTTGTCCTTAAGATCCTCAAAATGGTTGTGAAGCTCCGCAGCTTTAAATCGAGACTTCAAAACTTCTCTTTATGTCATGTCAGTTTTAAGTGAAATTTGTACTAAATAATACTAAAACATACGTCATTTGTACTTAAACCTTTTTATTCTCGAAATAGTACTTGAATAATGTCTAGTGACAGGAACAATGTCCATTGATGGTAGACATTTAGTTTGAACAGTGTCTAATAACGGTGTATATTTACTTGAATAATGAACGATTTACAATGAGTAGTGGTATTACATTGGGAAATAAAAATATATGTATTATATTGGAAAAGTCACTATATTTTAGTACTATTTAGATAAATTCCCCTAGTTTTAACTTACCACAGTTCACTGAAAATGTGTTTGAAACCCCGAAACTTAAACTAGGGCTTCAAGCCTTTATTCTTTAATTTTGTATTTGCTTCGTCCTAAAACTATCTTTCCGTTTATGTTTACGAGGTTTGACTAACTTTATTTTCAATTCAATTTATTTGATTGTAGGTGTAAAATTAAAAAAATAAAATTTACATATTTAAAAATTACAATAAAAGATCTACAAAACGAGAGGTGACAAGACTATATTATTTTATCAAATAAGTAGCGAAAATAGGTAAAGAAAGTGATTTAAGTTTGACCGTGTAAATAGTAACTGTGAAGATAGTTTTAGGATGAAGAGAGTAATACACATTTTGTAAAATTAAATTAATAAAACTTCATTATTTAATTAAATTTAAACGCTAATAATTTATTAAATAAAAAAAGAATATTTAATTAAAAAATTATATTCCCTCTGTCCCCCTGTATTTGTTCACATTTGACTTTTGGAACTGTTCATCTAAGCACTTTGACTCATCAAATTCTCTCAATGTGTAAGCCTAAATATAGTCATGTGTGATCTTATTTGAGTTGTCTTAACATATAGATTATTAATATATAATTTTTATAATTTTTTAATATACAAATTACAAGATAAAATATATTAAAGAAGTGCATTGGATGATGTGCAAAAATGAAAGTGAACAAATACATGGGGACAGAGGGAGTATTAATTAAAAAACTAAAGCAAATTATGTTTAGCCCGTTAACGTATGAAGGTCTGTTTTCATTATTTCCAGCTCCTCCTTCTCTTACCTTTGTTTCTCACTCTCTTCTTCCCTAATATTGAACACTCAAAGTTGTTCAATCATTGCCCGGTCGATATCGTCGTAAGAAGAAATAGAGCCAGACCATGCAATGCCCGAGGCAAAAGATTTTGCCTTTTTTCTTCCTGATGGTGTAAATTACTTGACCGGTCAAACTATACTAGACCGGGTCTAGAATAGTTTGCTTGATTTGGTAAAGTAAGAAAGGTAAAAACATGCTGATTGACCGGTAGGACTTTAGGTGGAACACCTGTAGCCCAATTTATATTATAACGGAGAATGCACAGGTGCTTTTACAAGGGAGTTTAGAGAGAATGAATTCCGATCCCTCTTTCTGAGGTTTACATGAGTATTTATACTAGGCTAAGGGGGACAGGACCACGTGTGCCCACATGGGGGCGTGTTGCTGATGTGGTGCGAGATGACTGTCCCTGAGCCGCCTTGTCATCTTGCGAGGGGAATTACCCCCCTTGTCGCGTTCTGGCTTGGAAATATTCCTCCAGCATCTCCACTGAGTCCTCAGCAATGCCAACCACTACAGTCCAAGTCCTTTTGGACTCTTCCTGCCGACACTTTCCAATCATTAAAAACTGCACCGGTTGGTTCTTGGGAGTTGGATTTGCTAACTTCAAAGGATGAATTAGACGATAGTAAAGTTTGACCGGTATACTATCCGAAGTGTACTGGTCAACCTTTTGGTCAACCATCTATCCTTTTCGCTGACGATTTAGGTCCTCTATTCAAGTTTAACCTCTTTGACCAGTCAACTATTCGGCTCCGTCCTTTGACCGGTCATGGGTGGAATACACCCATCAATAAGCTCTCCACTTCTCGGTTATGCAATTTTGTCATAAGCGGGAAGTAAAAATTCTGAAACAGGACTTTAAATCTCGAAATCTTGGTTTTTCCCGCCTAAAATTTTCAAAATTTGAATTTTGAAAGTGCCGAATTTGACACGTGCCGCGCGCTGGCCCAGCAACGGTCGTGTCCTTCCATCTCCCCATGCGTGATGATTGCGTCGCTTGACGCGGCGCGTTCTGCTAAGGCCATGTCGCCTCTGCTAGGGTTCTTCTCGCCTATATAAAGGCCTCCAACCTCCCTTACTTCTCACTTTTCGCATCTTGAGTTTCTGAGCCCTCACCGGTAAAGTTCCCTTCTTTCGCCTTCCAGCCCTCCGAGTCAAGTAAGCTTCCTCTCTTCTTCGTTAGCTCTTCTTTCCATTCTTCGTTCCCTTTCCTGGTTATGTCTTCCCCCGGTAGTCATAGGATCTCGTCCTTAGATGATTCCTCATCTGAGGATTCCACCTCCTCTTCTTCGACCGAGTATTATTCCTCGGATTCCGTACCCGGTCAGATCCCCAACCCTTCCATACCTGAGCCGCAGCCTGTGAATCAAATGCCCGGTCAGGTTGCTGCGGAGGGGGAGGAACCGGTTGACAACGAACCGGGTCCTTATGACCCAGACACCGAGTCCTAGGAGGAGTGGGAAGAGCGGCTCCGAACCGCCGGTTACTTTCCACTCCCTACCTATTACGTCCTCAACATTTCCTCCCACGTATCCAAAATTGCCCTGAATAAAATTCGTAGGAGGCTCCCGAATGGTTATACCCTTCTGTACGAGCATGACTGGCCTAACATCATAGAACCCCACCGGGAGGATAGGATAGGGTTTCACACGGTTTCCCTAGACGCGGGCATTGTTTTTCCCATGCGCCCCTTCCTTACCGAAGTTTCACACGCGTTTAGGATTCTGCCCGGTCAGATAACTCCTAACGCGCATCGTTACCTGCACTCCTTTGTAAACATTTGCTCCCACCACAAAATAGACCCTTCTTTGCGTCTCTTTCTCTTCTGTTTCGAAGTCCTACCAGGTGGGACCGGTTGTGAGGGCTTCGTGTATTTCAAGGGCCGCACCAGTAGGAAGTTCATTTCCGACGTCCCCCAAAGCAACCGGGGGTGGAAAGAAAAGTTTGTTTTTATCGAGTTTCCCCCATTCGTCACTCCCTTCGCCGGTCTAAAATGGAACGACCACCTCCTCAACCATGAGTACACCTTACCGGCCTCCTCCCCCGATCTTGAAGCGAGTGTTGAGATCCTTCTTCGTGGTGATCCATTCACCGGGAGGAAGTACAATTATGGAAGCTGGGTCTGGAGGGTCGAATCGGGTGGTGAGGGTACCTCCCCGGCCCATGACGCAACGGGGCGCGGGGTACCCTCCCCGGGCAACACTGCGGAGGCTGAGGGCAACTCCCACCCAGGTATTTCTTGTTTATCTCACGTCTTTTATCTAACCGATACCTTCTACCAAACTTAGCGCCCTTTTGTTGGCTCTTGTAGATATGGAGTTCGAGGAGTTTGCCATCCCCGAAGACCAGCCAGAAAGGGATGCCGGTGATTCTCAGATTCCCGCGGCCAAAACTTCCACGGTCAACCGCGAGACCATGGAAATTCACGATGAGGATGAGCACGCGGATGACCGGTCGAAGGAGAAGGGCAAGGAAAAGGTTGCCACCACCCATCCCTCCTATGCCAAGAAGAGGGCGAGGTCGGATCCAGAGCCGGCTTCCCATTCCATTGAAGAGGCCTTCGTCAATCTAGGCCTGAGGCTAAAAGAGGTAAGCCTTACTTTTGTCCCGGTCAAAGGCTTCTCCTTGTACTTTGATGAGAGTTTAACCGGTATGTTTATATGTGCAGGCAGGGAAGATCGGGCCATATGCGGCTGAACGGCTGGGGATGGGCTCTCCTACAGAGTTGGCCTGGTTGAAGAAGGAAAATGAGGAGATGGCTCACATCCTGAAGAGCCAGGCAGATGAGCTTATCCAGCTCTCTGGCTTGACCGGGACAATGAAGGCGGAGATCTCCCAGCTCAAAGAAGAGAATGGCCAGCTCATGGACGAAGTTTCTGCGACGAAGAAGGAGATGGCGCTGAAGGAGCAGAGCTTCCCCGGTCGTGCAGCTGCATGGGTGGACGAGAACAGAGCCGAAGCCACCCGGGTGATGACAGCAAGTCCGGAAGCTACCATGGAATCCTTCAGGCTTCTTTACCGGGAGCCTGAGGGGAAGAAGATGATTACCGCTATTGGGTCCTTCGGGTTCAAGAGCGGTCAGAAGAAAGACCAGGCTGCCTCCCATTGGATTTTAAAGAAAAGAGACCCGGAGTTCACTGCAGCTTCTTACGGCCTGGCTCCCATCCCGGAGGAAGAGCCTACTCCCCCTTTCCCCCTAGATTAAGAACTCCCCGGCCTTGACCGGTTGTTTTGTAAACTCGAAACCTCCATTTCCCCGGGAATGCCCGGTGTACCTGTAAACCTTTGATATTCTCATTTTGCTTGAATGCCATGCTTTCTTTTCTACCTGTAAACCTTTGATATTCTCATCTTACTTTAACCGGTACACGTGCCACCTGATAAATGTCTGCCGGTAAAACCCCAACTTTTTCTTTTGAATGTCTTCATCTTGATGATCAACTTTAAAAAGTTTGACCGGTTAAACTTTATTTTGGCTTTTGGACACCTTCATTTTTTCAGTGAATTCTTCGATAAAGTATAGTTCGGCCGGTAGGAACGCACTTCGTGGTCCGACCGGTCATCCACTTTGCCTTGAGGAACTTTCGAAGTTCTGTTGTACCCATACCCGACCGGGGTAGTTCTTTTTTTTTGTTACCGGTAGGTTGTAGATGGAAGAACCTGTAACCTAGTAAGTTCTTGAAGTATTCTTAACCGGTAAGAATATTGGAGATTTAACCATGTCGAATGGTTTCGGACCCTCTCCAAGGTCCAAATGCACCCTTCTTCCAGGGCCCCCTCTTCCGGGTGATTAAGTCTTTTAATGGCCCTTTAATTTCTACTATCCCGGGAAGGCCTTAGCTCACCCCCCGTTCAAGTCTTCCCTGAGAAGGGGGAAACAGGATGCGCCACGGTGGACGATCCCCTTCTATTTCTTTTAATGGGCATCTTTTAGTCCCCAATCAATTTGACGGTACCGGCTGATTCCCCGATACCGGTCAAACCTCACGAGCCCGTGTAAGTATGGTTCGAACCTTCTTCCAGGTCCAGCCCTCTTGCAGGCATACCCTCTTCCGGGTTTTAATATTTTTTTCTATTATACTGAGCAAGACCAGTGTAGTAACCAGCGTGCCAGGTCCGGGCCTGTGTCTCAGTTAGCTTATCCAAGTGGATTCGATCCTCCCGAGAATCCCTCCTAGGATAGGTTCGACCTATCAATTCCACTGCTACCAAGTAGGGTATTGAACATCACTTTGATTGATAATGTAGTTAGGCCTCGCCTAGTATTACAATCATTTGTAGAACTTGCGAAGATGGTGGGAATTCCAAGTTCTTTCTATCGGTACACCATCTAAAGTTTCTAACCGGTAGGTTCCTGGGCGAATGATGGCTCTAACCCTGTATGGGCCTTCCCAGTTTTTTGCCAGCTTTCCTCCATCGCCAGGTCTACTCACTTCTCTTCTTCGCAAGACTTCATCGCCGACTTGGAAATATCGCGGCCCAACCTTGTTGTCATGGTACTTCTTCACAACTTATTGGTATGTACTCATTCTCACTTCTGCCGCCATCCTTCGTTCCTCGACCAAGTTGAGCTTGGCTAGATGGTCATCTTCATTTTGTTGGGGTTGATAATTTTATTCTCGGAACGTTGGGAATTCAGCTTCGATGGGCAGCCTTGTTTCACACCCATAGGTTAGGGAGAATGAAGTTTCCCCATGAGCCCTCCTGGGTGTTACTCGGAATGCCCATATGATGTGCGGGAGCTCCTCTAGCCACTTGTTTCCTGCTTCTCCCAGCCGTTTCTTCAAACCATCTACAATAGTTCTATTGGCGTTTTCGACTTGGCCATTTCCTTGGGGGTACGCCACAGAAGAGCGATTGTGCTTGATTCCGAAGCCCTCCAAGTATTTGGTGAACCTTGGATTTCGGAATTGCGGGCCGTTGTCGGTGATTAGGTTCATGGGAGCTCCAAACCTCGTGATGATGTTCTTCCAAATGAATTTCTTGCATTGTTGTGTGGTAATGTTGGCCAATGCTTCGGCCTCGATCCATTTGGTGAAGTAATCGATGGCCACGATTACGAACTTCTTCCCTCCTTGGGCGACTGGGAACGCTCCAATGATATCAACCCCGAACCTAGCGAATGGGATGACATTCGATACGGGGTGATAGTAGGTTGCCGGTCTACCGGGATACTTGTAGAATACTTGGCATGTCTTGCATTTCTGAACATACCTTTCACAATCCTAGACAATTGTCGGCCAGTAATACCCCAATAAGATGATGCGCTGGGAAAGCGTACGGAACATTTGATGCGCCGCGCATACGCCTTCGTGGACCTCCGCTATGACTCGCTCAGCCTCCCGGTTGGTTAGACATCTCAGGAGTGGCCCCCCAAATGCCCTTTTATATAGCTTTCCATCAAGAACCTGGAATCGGGGTGCCCTGAGCTTCACTTTTCTTGCCCGGTCATCTTGTTCTGGCAAGCTCCCATCCATCAAATATTCCATCAGATCATACATCCAATGGTCGTCCGCCCCGACCAGGTTAGACCGGTCAGATTGGCTTCCGGCTGTTATAGCGGCGACTTCCAATTTTTCGATGCTGGCTCGATCCAGGATCTCCACCCGGGCAAGTTTCGAAACATGCTCGGGGGCATACTGCGTCAACTTTGAGAGAAGGTCTGCATCCGCGTTCTCCGCCCGGGGAATTTGGGCGATCTTGAATTCCTCGAAGCCTTTCAATAGGGCGAGGACGAGCTCCTTGTATTGTGCCATGCGTCCTTTCCTTGCTTTCATGTTACCGGTCACTTTCCCAACAATCAGGCTAGATTCAGATTTGATACTGACCCGGCTGATTTTCAGGGCTTGGGCAAGTCTGAGCACTCCAGCCAGAGCTTCATATTCTGCCTCATTGTTCGTCAGCTTGAAGTTGAAGACGATTGCATGGTAGATCTTGAACCCTTCTGGGGTGGTGAACACAATACCACCCCCGTATCCTCTATGACCGGATGCCCCATCAACTGCCATCTCCCACCATTGCTCAGTGGGCTTGTTAACCGGTAGGTCTAGAGTTAGACCGGTCATTTCTACCAGGAAGTCTGCAAGGGCTTGTCCCTTGATTGCTGACCTTGGCCGGTACTCAATATTGAACTGAGTTAACATCATTGCCCACTTCACCATCCTCCCGGAGGATGTTGAATTTCGCAACACTGCATCCAGCGGTTGGTCAGTCAAGACTTCCACCGGGTGAGCTTGGAAGTAGGATGTTAACTTTTTTGCGGAGATGAAAAGCGCATAGGCAGTCTTCTCCATCGCCGTATATCTACTCTCAGCCCCATTTAGTGCTTTGCTCACATAATAAATGGGCTTTTGTGCCCCATCATCTCTTATTAAAACGGAGCTTTCAGCATTTGGGGAAATTCCCAGGTACAGATACAGAGTTTCACCCAGTTCGGGTTTAGACAATACAATATCCGATGCTAGGTACTCTTTCAGCTCCTCAAATGCCCTCTGGCATTCTTCATCCCATGCAAATGTGTTGGCCTTCTTCAGAACTTTGAAGAAGGGCAGGGATCTCTCAGCTGACCAGGAAAGGAACCGGCTGAGGGCCGCTAGACGATCGGTCAACTTCTGAACATCCCTAACGGAGGTAAAGGCTTGCATTTCAGTGATGGCCCGGATTTTTTCTGGGTTGAGCTCTATTCCTCTCTTGGTCACCATGAATCCCAAGAACTTCCCGGTACGAACCGCGAAGACGCATTTCTTAGGATTCAGCCGGAGGTTGTATTTTGCCATGATATCGAGCGTGGCTCGCATATCAGCCGGGTGGTTGAGAGATACCTGGATTTTGATCAGCATGTCGTCGACGTACGCCTCCATGGTCTTTCCCAACAGTGGCTTGAAGAGTTTGTTCACCATGCGCTGGTAGGTTGCTCCTAAGTTCTTTAAGCCAAACGCCATTACCTGGTAACAGTAGGTTCATTCGGGTGTGAGGAATGACGTCTTCTCTTCATCTTCCGTGGCCATGTAGATTTGGTGGTAACCCTTGAAGGCGTCCATGAAACTTAGGAGTTCACACCCCGCAGTTTCGTCCACCATCTGATCTGGACTGGGAAGGGGGTATGAATCCATTGGACAAGCCTTGTTCAAGTCCGTATAATCCACACACATTCTCCACGTGTCGCCCTTGGGAGCAAGAACAACGTTGGCCAGCCAATCCGGGTATTTGACTTCCCGGATGTGACCAACACTCAGGAGGTCCTTCACTTCCTTCTTGACGAAGTCTCGCCAGTCACTAGCCAGGTACCGCTTCTTCTGACGTACCGCTCGACTTCCTTCCCTCACGGCCAACCGGTGGCAGATAACAGAGCGATCTATTCCGGGCATATCCGTCACGCTCCATGCGAATATGCCCGCGTATTCTTGGAGGACCCGTGTAATCTCTGCCTTGAGATCCTCAGGGAGATTTGCTCCAATTCTGACCATCCTCGAAGAATCACCCGGGTGAAGTTCGATTTCCACCGTCTCGGCCTTGGGCTCCAATTTCTCCCGGGTCTCTCCCTTTGTGATTTCTTGGGAGATGACATTGACCCCCTTGGTCATCTTCTTCACTGCCCGGGCATAGCATTCCCGGGTATTCCTCTGGTCACCCTTCACCTCACCCACACCACCTGGAGTGTGGAAATTCATGCATAGATGAGGCATGGAAATCACCACCCTGACTATATTGATGCCTGGCCTTCCAAGAATTGCGTTGTGGACGCATTTGATGTCCACAACTATGAACCGCATCTTCTTCCATACGGTTTTTTCACCCGATCCTAGTTCGACTGGTAGAACTATGGATCCTTCGGCTTCCACTGTATCTCCCGTGAAGCCTGAGAGAGGAGTCTTCGGTTCAAGTTGTGTCCGACACAACCTGAGTTTTTGGAAAGTCTCCAGGTATAAGATGTTGACACTGCTGCCGGTGTCAACAAGTACCCGGGCGACATCCACCCCATTAGTGTCCATGGTTATGACCAATGGATCATTGTGATCTTCACCGGTAGGAGGGAGATCCCGGTCAGTAAAGACGATCGGCTCCCTCCTAGTATGCTTACGCCTGGGCGGTTCAGCGCTTACCTCACCAACGTAAATGCTGCGGACCCAATTCTTCTGCTGCGCGGCTGAATCTCCACCCTTAGGTCCGCCGAAGATCATGTCGATGTGCTCTTTTTCGGGAGTCGGTTGTCGCTCCCTTGGCCGGTTATTCCTCCGCCGGTCGTTGTCCCGGTCATTTCCCAGACCTGCTGGTCTGACCCATCGATGACTCTTCTCCTGGGCTTTCTGCAAGTAATCCTTGCCCAGTTCTCCACTGTGTATCATCTGCCGGATTACTCCCTTAACACTCTTGCATTCGGAGGTGTTATGGGAATCTGACCTGTGGTACGAACAATAGGTGCCCGACCATTGCCGCCTTGTTTGACCGGTAGGGTTTTCCGGAGGAGTGACCGGTGCTTTCTGGATTTCTTGGCATTCTTCCGTATTGACCATACGGACGATCGGGTCATAGTGGTGCCTTGGCCGGCTGGATCCCGATATTTCCTCCATCTTGACTTGCACCGGCTTGGGCTTGAAACCATGCTCAGCTTCCTTCTTCGCCCGGAGTTGAGTTTCAGCCTCAGCAAACTCCCATGCTGTATGGTATGCCTCTTGGTACGTGGCCGGGGGTTTCCGGCAGAACTCCTTATAAAGTTCCCCGGCACGCAAGTCATTCAAGAGGAGGGATAAGACGGTCTTGTCATCCATCTCTTCTACCTTGTCTACCTCTTCCTTTCACCGGGTAAGGAACTGAGTAAGGTTCTCAGACTCCCTCTGCCCGACTATACTAATATAGGTGAATTTCTTCCTCTTAGTACAATTCTCAATGAACTTGGCCTTGAATTTTGAGGCCAAATCACTGAAGAATCAATGCTTCCCGGGCGACGATTATTGAACCATCCAGTGGCTCGGTTCCGCAAGGTCTGGAAGAAAAGAAGGCACTTTTCTTCATCGGTGAAACCGTTCATGGTCGCGCTCTAGTTGAAGGAGTCCAGATGGATTTCCGGATCTTCCTTCCCAATGAATCTAGGGGCGTCGATCTTGACCTTTCGTGGGAAGGGTGTTAGATGGACCCTTGTGGGGAACGGGGACCCTGCCAAGGGTTTGTCCCGGTCATTCTTTTCCCCGACCTTCTTCTCTAGCCTTTCCAGTTTTGCCTCCATCTGCTGTACGCGGTCATTTGGGATGGTTAACCGGTTCGCCACCAGTAACCTGGGCTGGCTTTCTGCCTCCTCTTCCTGGCGGGAGGTCCTCGTCCTCGCTGGCTCCTGCCGGTTAGACCGGGAGCGCCGGGTGCGGGCAGGCTCGGCCTCCCTCACCTCGCCTAACCGGGCGAACGCGCTGACATGGGCAACGCTCTGCCCCAGCCTTTGCTTGGCTGACTTTCTCTGGTCCTCTTCCCTGTCCCCCAGCCTTTCGAAGGCGGAGTTTCGGGAAGTTGTTGGGCGAATAGTTTTTCCCTTCTTCTTGTGGGCCCTCGAAATGTCCCACTCGCCGTCATCACTCTCAATTGAGACGCAATGACCATCAGGGGTGACTTGCGGATTCGTACCTTGCGGGGGACGCGATGGCCCTGCAGCGTTAAGCGAGCCAGTCAAGTTGATAGGGGCCATGCTGCTGACCAGCTGCGGCTGGAAAGGTGATGGCTGCGGCATCAGCGTCTGGAACGGCGTAACTGCCATCGGAGCTTGTAGGGGCATAGTTCCCGCGCCTGGAAGAGCGAACAGGAACATGCTAGGGAGAAAAGGCATCCCCCCATTCTGTTGGCACATGGCCATGACCTGGCCAAAGCCCTGGATGGCTTGTAGGTTGGCTGGGTCATGTTGAAACACGGGCTTGTCGCGTTTTCGTACTAAAGCCGTGTTCATTTTTGTAACAGGTTTTGATAATGCCAAACCGCCATGATCAAGTCGAACATTAAATATACAAGGCGAAGAACAAAGATAAAAGCAAGAGCTAAAAGAAGACCAAGAACGAAGACCTTAATCATAGTATTGAGTCGGTCTTTATTGTGATCAAGACTGACCCAATCTTTACACCTTGGCTCTTTAGGCTAAAATCTCTCATTGCATTTCTTACATCATAAAAATGTTTTTCAAACTTTTTTAAGTCATTAAAAACACTTGGTGTTCGCCCAAACCAAAAACCAAGCCATCCCGTGTTCGGCTTTCAGAAACGAGCGTTCGGCTTTCGGTTGTCGGGTTTGGTTTTTGGCATCCAAACCAACCAAGTGGTTTTCAGCATTTTATGATCTGCTTTCACTCTTTGGCATGTTTAAACGGTTCTCCAACAAAAACACTTTGAAAACCATCTCTCGGTTTTAGTCGTTTGACAAAAACCACGCAAAACGGCGTAAACTTGGCTAGCCGTGGTTTTTAATCAAATGAAGTGATTTTTAAAGTGTCTCACTTGATTTCTTAGCCAAATACATCAAATAATTGTTTTAAACACTTGGTTTTTATTTTGGAGAATCTTGGATTTTTCAATCGGTTTTTGCATCGGTTGGCTAGGCCGTGGTTAAGGCAAAAACCACTGGTTTTTGGCTAACCACCCACCCAGCGATGGGAAGAACATCCCATCGATGGGTAAGTAGCCCCTTAGCCAAACCAACTTCCAGAACCATGCCAAACAGCGATGGGAAGCTCTACCCATCGTTGTTCAAGCCTTGGTCCAACATTATCACAAGGCAGAATGCCCTTACCCAGCGATGGGAAGCTTTACCCATCGATGGGAACCCAGCGATGGGAAGGCTAAACCATCTATGGGAAGGCATGACCGTTGGAAGTCATTTAAGGTTGATTCTTTCCTTGTTTGGAAGTCAACCTCCCACCCAGCGATGGGAAGCTTGTACCCATCGATGGGTAGATAACCGTTGGCTTCAAAAACTAAAGGAAAATTGGCTTACCAGCGATGGGTAAGTTCGAAACATCGATGAGAAGCCAATATCCTGCAGATCCCAAATTTATTCAATCCCTTAAATCAAGCCAATCACCCCTTTAATGCATTGGTCCGTTGGAGCCTATTTTGGCACTATAAAAAGGGGTGTTTGGGTCTGCTTTTCTGATCAATTAACTTCACAATATTCATATCATCATTGCATTAAAACAACATCCTTTTTCATATCTTTCTAGAGCCAATTTGTGAAGTTTAAGTTGTTCTTGAGCGTATATAGTTTACTCAACATCTACTCTAAAAGAGAGCCTTGTTCTTGAGTGTCTTAGTGTTATAAACACGTTTAGGAAAGCTTGTTTCCCTTGGTTGTACGACGGAAAGGTATTTTTCCTTCGGGTTGAAGTCTTGGAGTGTGGTATCTCCGAGCAAGTGTTGTTGAGGCTCGTGGGACTCAAGTTCTCAGGTTGTAACGGTTTGTTAAGCACCCGTAAGCTTAACGGAAGTAGTGTAGCTCGAGAGAGTCTCTCGGGAGGCTGGATTAGCCACAAGTTTTGGTGAACCAGGGTAAAATTCGGTGTGCCTCTTACTCTTCTCTTTACTTCTCTTTTAAGTTTTTTTATTCCTGCGATTTCTACGATCAAACGCTATTCACCCCCCCTCCAGCGTTGATCACTTATTCTAACAGGTCATTCATGAACTGAGTCATGCTTGGCGGGAACGTGATCCTTGGTCCAGCGGAAGGGGCGGGAGTCGTGAATGGGCTGATCACGCTAGGCGTTGGGACAGAGCTCAGACCCAAAGGCAACACTAGGGCCGAAATGACCGGTAGGGTAGCAGCCACAGGGATGCTGATACCCTAATTGGTGGCTTGCACCTGAGTGGAAGTAGCGTTGATTTGTTGGCTTGAAGACATTTTGAGTGGTGTTTTCGTGGGTAGGTTTGTGTTTAGGAGAGAAGAAACCTTAACGGTCCCACGGGTGGCGCCAAAAATGATGGTGTAAATTACTTGACCGGTCAAACTATACTAGACCGGGTCTAGAATAGTTTGCTTGATTTGGTAAAGTAAGAAAGGTAAAAACACGCTGATTGACCGGTAGGACTTTAGGTGGAACACCTGTAGCCCAATTTATATTATAACGGAGAATGCACGGGTGCTTTTACAAGGGAGTTTAGAGAGAATGAATTCCGATCCCTCTTTTTGAGGTTTACATGAGTATTATACTAGGCTAAGGGGGACAGGACCACGTGCACCCACGTGGGGGCGTGCTGCTGATGTGGTGCGAGATGACTGTCCCTGAGCCGCCTTGTCATCTTGCGAGGGGGATTACCCCCTTGTCGCGTTCTGGCTTGGAAATATTCCTCTAGCATCTCCACTGAGTCCTCAACAATGCTGACCACTACAGTCCAAGTCCTTTTGGACTCTTCCTGCCGACACTTTCCAATCATTAAAAACTGCACCGGTTGGTTCTTGGGGGTTGGATCTGCTAACTTCAAAGGATGAATTAGACGATAGTAAAGTTCGACCGCTATACTATCCGAAGTGTACCGGTCAACCTTTTGGTCAACCATCTATCCTTTTCGCTGACGATTTAGGTCCTCTATTCAAGTTTAACCTCTTTGACCGGTCAACTATTCGGCTCCGTCCTTTGACCGGTCATGGGTGGGATACACCCATCACATCCAATAGGACGTGGAATGGAGTCCTCGTCATCGGAGTCATCTAGGTTGAAGGGAGACCTTTAATCCAATAAGCCTATAGTGTCATCGGCCTCAACCTCGGTGGTGAAGGATCTTTTCTTTGACGATCTGGCCTCGGGGTTGTTGAGATGTTGCAATTTGGGGAACGACTTAAAAATCTCCAAAGATCGATAGGGACCTTGCGTTGGTGTTCGTCGTCTTGATACCAAGCAGTGGCTTGCTGCAGAATATCGGCATCGTTCATCCCGCTCTTCCGGGATCGAGAGCATTCCTCGTAAACTCTAATAAACGTTCAGGTTTTTCATTTGATGTGGCCTCATTTAGAAGTGAGTTGGTCTCGGGTTTGGTAATAGGCGTCTTAGTTCATCGCCGCAAAGAACTTCTTCTTAATACGTCCCCACATCGCATCCTTCGTTTTTTCTGAACCTTTAAGAAATATATAATTGAACAAAAAAATATTTTAATACAATTATACAAAAAAGAACATATATAGAATATATATTAAAAAACATATAAATTTTACCAACGATAAAATGCTCGGAGACGTCAACCCCAACGGATGCCAACAACGATTCTTCCTCCAGCGGCCACTTTTGAATAAACCGTGCTGGCTCGGTCATCGGCTTGTCGCCCTTCGGTTTGTGAGTCTGCCAGCATACATTTTTTAGTGCACTTGGTTCCACTTAAGTCTCTGGAACTGACTACGCATCCTCGTGATTCATCAAGGTTTGCGTATCGAACAACGACGGAATACTTCCGTACGATTGGTAAATCCACATCGCTTGCTCAGCTCGAGACCGGGAAAAGGAACGTTATAACCGAAGGATTCATGTTAAAAATAAAAGAAATACTTAAGTAATTCATTTTTTAGAAAGAAGAGAGAGAGGTTTGTGTTTGTGGTGCGTGTTTAATTTTCTTTTTAAAGAATGAATTTATAGAGGAGGATTTTTTTTTAAATATTAATAGATTATTGCCGTTGATGAGGGGGTGGCAAACGGCTCTTTTGAGCCTTCAAAATAGAGTCAAACGTTTGACGCTTGATAAATGACACCGGCTTAACGGAGGAGGGGGCAGTGTTTAACGCTGGGGGCATTAAAATCGGGAAAATGGCTCCCGGCGTTGTTGGGATTACCAGTGATCTAATGTTAGTGAATAGTAATGGAATTTTAATCCACTAGGATAACATATCAAATATATAGTTAAATTTAATACTCCTTCCTAGGGGTGTAAACGGATATTAATCAGATCGGATGTGTCATTACCGAATCCGTATTCGTTTATTTTTGTCAGATATCGAATTCAGATACAGATCTTGACGGATACTGAAAATCAAAACCGTATCCGCATGCGTCGAATATCGGTTGGATATCAGATATATCCGTATCCGTTTCCAATTTTTAAAATCAAATTAAAAAATACTTTATCTTTAAATCAGATTAAAGTCAAACTATTATTAAATCAACTATAATTTGGTATGGGACAATTATTTCCTTTGTTTTCATGATTTATGATATTCTACGATAACTTCATATGATAAAATGATATACACAACACACATATGCACATATTTTTATATGTCTGTACATATTTTTATGTGTCTACAAATTTATTTTGTATATAAAAATTTCTTATATTTTGAACTATCAATAGAGAAACAAAATATAAACTTAAAAAATTAGGAAAAACTATATATAACGGATAGGATTTTTGGATAAACGGTTATTTAAACGGATGCATATTCGGATCGGATTTGAAACGGATCGGATATACAATTACTAAATCCGTATCCATTTAGTAATTGGATATTCTTAATCAGATACGGATAATATCCGTTTAAAACGGATGCGGATATTTCTTCTTTAAACGGATTCGGATGCGGACGGTAATCGGATTTTCGGCTATCCGTTGACAGCCCTACTCCTTCCCTCCCAAATTCTTTGTCATATTTCGAACGACGTGCAAAATATCATTTTCTTTAAAATCATTTTATTTACAAATTGGTAGAGAAAAAAATATATCATAACCTCGTTTTTCATTTAACTCTATAATAATATATTTTAATAATAAAATTATTTTTGAAAATAAAATATATAAAATAGGTGTATAAGTTAAAAAGTATCTTTTAACAAAATGTAAAATACTTAGCAATTAAATATTGTAAACTAAAACAGTTTATGTAATATTTCCAAATTCTACTCTCCCTGTTTGTTTTTTTCTTCCTATTTCGACATTTTTTGTCAGACGAAGAATAATAAAAAATACTTCGTAAATTAAACTATTATATAAATTCAGTATAAATAAATTCATATTGAAATATATTTCTTTAAAAAAATCATATTTTCATAATTTATATATCTAGTTTTTAATAGAGAACTTTTATATTGCACAAGAGATTGTGAAAAACTAAATGGAAACAAAAACCAATAGCGGAGGAATTGACATAGATTAATATATCACAAATAATAATTCTTTGACAAATTCTTCCGTGGACCTAAGGTTCATGTTAATTATATTGACCTTAGTGCATTTGTAATATTAAGAAAAATGGGTTTTTTCAAAAAAAAATATCTACATGCAAGCCCATGAAAAATATGAGAATGTCTATATTTTAAATGTGGACCTTATGACTATGTAAGAATAATTCTAAAAATTACAATAAAAATATGTCTCACACTAATAGGTCAAATAGTTCCTATGTCCATTGTAGTTTGAGAAATAAGTCTCAATCTCATGTTATCAAAAATTATTTATAAACTCTCTATAATTTTTGAAGATCGCACACACACCCTTTAAAACTATTTTGAGTTTTTTTCGGCAAAAGAGGGAGTATTTGTACCCAATTTCAGAACTACAGGGGATACTCAAGTCCATTATCCTATTTTTCTTTCATTTTTAATTTATTTTTAAAAATTATTCTTTATAATGTTTTAAATTTTAAAATTACAACTCCCTCTGTCTAAAAAAAGTCTCCTAAATTGATTTGGTAGAAAGTTTAAGAAAACTAAAATATGTGATTGAAAGTAATATAGAGTTGTAGTGAAAAGATGGAAAGATAGTGAACGTCATGTATTCTCCAATTTTTTTATTACTTATTTTTATTGAAATCATATTAGATTATTTCAGATTATGAATAGCTTTAAAAATAAGTATATTCAGACCAGATCAAAACTTATTGTAATCATAGAAGAATCAATCAGCACAGGTGAAGAGAATATGACCATTGTCAAAGTTTTCCAAAAAAATTGTCAAAGTTTTCCAAAAAAAATCCTTTTTAAATTTTAAGTTGCCTTCCGTTTGCGAGTTGGTATATGGTACATCCGGATGTACCTAGAAATAGGTACATCCCGGTAGTACTCATTCTGAAATAAAGTAGTACTCATTTTCGTACAAATATAAACATTCATTTCGAAATACGTAGTACTCATTCTGGCAAAGGTAGTACTCATTTTAAAATAAAGAAGTACTCATTTTTACACATTTGTATAATATAATTATAATAAATAGCGTAGTGTTCATTCTTAAAAAAACAATACTCATTCTCAAATAAGGAAATGTTCATTCTGAAATAAAGTATTGTTCATTTTTTTCACAATTAAAAAGTTTAGTGTCATCATCAACTTCTTCCTGTATTCGATTCGTTTTCTACTCATCTATACTCTCTGAGCATGGAGAATTTAAAACTCAGGTTTATTCATGTTTGTATTGAATAAGAATATGATAATTCTGATAAGTGCTGGTACTCTTTCTCATCTATACTCTCTGTCATATATAATAGTTCTCGTATATGTTATGGGCATTGGATAAAAAAGTTTGCAAAATTTACAAAAATAACAAAAGAACAAAACTCCAAGGCAGAGAAACATCCAGTGTGGCTCTGAATAGACCGATTCTTTCGCCTGCGGAAACTCAAGGTAATTCAACCGGAATGATCTCTAGAAGTCGCAATCGGGTTGTATCGAGTATGATATTTTCTTGATTCGGATCTAAAAGTAACGATTATTTGATAGTTCTTTCATTCCTTCGCCCCCACCGTTGTAGTTCAAATCTAAATTTTGTTTGGTTTAGAGCATAGATTCAGAACAATTTTACTTGGTTAGTCTTACTTTTTGGTTTTTAGCGAAGTGCATAATCTTTATCCATGTGGGGATTGGGATGCATAAACATTGTAGCAAGATCTATCATTGACGGATTTCGAGTTTATATTCTTCTACTGGATTACAATCTATTGCAATTATGAATTTTTAGGTGCGTATATTGAGTTAATTTGGACTGTTGAAGTAAATTGAATAGTTTTATTTTTGTGGAAGGTTTAGGGATGACGATAGTAATGGCAAATTCTTTCGTGGTCGTAAGGTCCATGCGTGTTATGGACCTTAGTGCATTGATATCGTAAATGAATTTGGCCTTTGGCAAAAAGAAAAGGTCCCTTGCTAGCCCATGAAAAGTGTTATAAGGTTCACATTTTAGATGTGGACTTTAGGACCACGGAAGAACAACTTTTAGGAAATAGGGGGATTTTAAATTGCAAAACGTTAGGTTTGACGTCACCGGTCATCTTTTTGTCTTGGTGAGGTTGGAAACCTAGAGACATGAGATTGTTCAAAGGTGAACTTGAATAAGAGTTATTCACCAAAGCAATGAAGAGTTGCATGAGATGCAATTTGCAAGTGATGTCTACCTAAATAATGTTGTTTTATGTAGTAAGTAAAGTTCACTCAAAATTAGGGCAAGTATGGACTTGAATCCTTACAAAATGTAATGCTATAATATATTTTAATTAAGAGTGATGACTATTAATTTGAATAAGCTAATTGCTACATATTGGGTAAAAAACCTCTGGTGCTCCTAGGTATCTGCGTACATTGTACCCCTACACCCTGTTCGTGGGATTTTACGAAATTGGTTGTTGTGGTTGATTGGTGGAAACATAAATAATACTCTGTAATTTAGATTATGTGACATTTATTTTTGCACATTTTATGGTAGATATTCATGACAGAAAATAAATCCAATACATTTTCAATGCGCTCTATCCTTGAAAAAGAGAAGCTTAATGGAGAGAATTTTCTAATTTGGTACCAAAATTTGAGGAGAGTCCTTAAACAAGAAGGAACATTGTATGTCCTCAATACAGTTCTTCCTCCACCACCTCCGGCAGATTCTACTATGGCTGAGAAGGTTGCCTTTATGAAGCATGACAATGATGCCACAGACATTGCTTGGCTAATATTTTTCAGCATGACTCCAGAGATTCAGCTTCTCCATGATGAGAAGAACGCATTCGATATGGTTGAGAATATGAAGCACCGTTACCGACGAGAAATTAGGCAAGAGAGATATGAACTCTATAAGACCTTATTTCGTTGTAGATATTTGCAACAAAAAGATTCTGTTGATATTCATCTTCAAAAAATGAAAGGCTACCTTGAAAGACTTGAGAACTTGGGATACCCTTTGGGCGAAGAGTTGGCAAGGGATTTAGTTCTTCAATCGTTGCCTGCGAATTTAAGTCAATATTTAATTGACAATAAACCGAATGAAATTGACAAATCCCTGCCAGATCTGTTTCAAACGATAAGGGATGCGGAGAAAGAAATCAGTAAAACTAGTCCTGACACATCTTCAATCACCCAATGTAGTAAAAAGAGTGCTATTTGCAATGTGAGGACAAAGACAGAGGGTGTTAATGTTGTTGGAGTGCCCCTGCAAACCAAAAATGAATTAGAACCAACAGGTGGTGCGGCTGGAAAAGGGATTTGTTTTCATTGTGGTGTAAAGGGTCATTGGAAGCGTAATTGCAAAATCTACTTGGAAGAATTAAAGAAAAATAAGGAAAGCGTCTCTTGTAATTCAGGTATTTATGTTATAGCTATTTACTTATAATTGGATTTTGCATTATGAGTATTAGATATGACACATAGTTCTCACAGTCACATTCGCTTAAATTTGCAGGGACTAAAGAATTACAACATGCAACAAAGGTAATACATAGACCAATAAATGGCAATGGAATGTGATTTCAGCCTTAGTTTCTTGATAAATGCTCCATCTGTCTACAATTAAATTTCCATTTTTCTATTTTGGGATGTCCCACAATTAAACTCAAATCTACTATTGGAATTTTTTTATAGTAAAAATCTAATATGATTTTAGTTGCTTTTTCCAGCCCACCCCACGTTTTAATCCACTAATTTTTTTCTTAACCCAGACCACTTAAATATAGATTTAAAATGCAAAAGTCAAAACAAAGAATTATCTTGCATAAAACACCGAAATCAACCCGGGATTTTTATATGTAATTTTAATGGTTGCGTTGGGAGGTAGTTTGTTGCGACGAGTTCATATTCAAACAGTGGACGGTTGGGTTGAGTCTTCAACCCTAGAATGCAATTGTTTTGAGAAAAAAGTAATGAGTTCGTGCGGCTTAACACATATGTTCAATCTGGCAAAAGAAAGGAAGATGGCAGTAGTGAACCCCTTTGATTGAACAACTTTACCTTAGGTAGTGTTTTTTTTGGTGTGTTCTTTGGAGAGGTGGGAAAGGAAATAAGTGGTAGATATTAAAAGATTGTTATTAATCTTCTAATCTCCGCCACTCACTTCTTTTTACCCCACCCCTCCCCCAAACCAAATAGACCGTAAAGGGTTCAAAACCAAACTATTAAAATGGCTCACCAAATAGTCAGAAAAAGAACTGAAGTCCTTCAATGTTAGAACTCGTCTCTGTTTTGCTCACCAAATGCCCCCTTAATACTCTAGAAAACAGGATGGACACTTCAGACTTGTTCTCTTGCATTGTGCTCTTGATGATAAAGCTTGGTATAGTTTCAGAGATTTTTACATTGTATACTCCGTAGTTTTTAAAAATCCTTGTAGGAATCCTGCAATAAGACTTTGTGACATGAGAGAAAACACCACAAATGAGTTTATTCTGGAGTTGTGATTATGCGGTCGTTAGTAATTTTATGTTCTAACTCATGGAAATATGACTTGAATAATCCAAAATTATACGTATTTTTACCAAATATTTCTCGGAAAATTCATTGTTGCATGATGGCAAGGGTGCGGAGAGTCATATGTCTTCAAAATTGGATATGGAAAGGTTGTTATTGATGTTTGATGTTGCACAGGAATGCAAATCGCTTAAGCGTAAGGCAGAGGTAGAAGCCAAGATCACACCAGCACCGGAGACGAAGAAGAACACTGCTTGTCAGAGTACCACTAAAGGTCCTCCGTTGCCTAAGAAGGGTCAATCTTTGGAAAAGACAATCTCTGTGGCAGGTAAAAACCCAACCAAAGAACAAACACTGATCCCACAGTGTGCAAGTTGTGGGAGACTTCATCCTGGAGAGTGCTTGTTTTCAATGTTGGCAACATTGCCTCTTCCAAAAGAAATGCCCGACCAAACCTCGTATAGCACAACTTCAAGAAACATAGAAATGCAGCAACATCTGCCTTGCATCTGAATGTGGGAACAACAAGCCCACTCGGTGTTTCATCCCAGAGATACCTTCTATTCTTGGTGTTTATATGATGCAACACTTAGATCTATACACGTATGTTGCTTCTCTTGCATTTTTGTCTCTTGGAATGGTTTGGATTCCCCTGCAAGGGCAAGCTTTTCGGGGTGCATCTCAGGTTACTTCTACTTCTGACCTTTAGGACTAAGTCAGTTTTAAGGGTATAGGCATAAGGGTATCCCTCTGGTTTTTCTTCTCTTTCCTCTGAAATTCCCTTCTACCTTATCATTGCTACGATTATTATTTATGATTCGGTATCAGAAGTGTGCCATTTTTTTGGGTAACAAGATGTGTGCCATTGATCTCTATCATTCTCCGAAAATTTTGTTCTTACATCCTTTTATCTTTTTCAAATTTGCTTTTTGTGTCTTTTTTCAATGTGTGTGTGTGTAATGGGGTCTATAATAAATACTCCATATAACATGAGTAACTCTCAATTTTTGCTTTCTTAATTCTGGTGTTTATTCAAAGTGGACCAATTTTTGATATGGAGTATCTTGGAAGTGTTTCTTTTGTGTTAGTGTGTTACCGAGGGGGGTTCATAACACCCTACTTAGTAAATACATGTATTTTATGCGAATATGTTTAATACGCACATTATACTCGTGTTTTCGTATTAGCGTGGGCAAACATACTTTAAGATGCATGTATTTTGTAAATTTAGAGTATAATGAGCCGACCTCCTACGACGTGTTCAACAGGATGGTCGGGATAAACTAAAGAAGAGTTTACCTAAATAGAACTAAAACATAATAACTTTTTCAATATAAAACCATATGTTTTTATTTTTCAATGTATGATCATTGGTCATTATCTATTAGTCATTATTTAAGTAAATATCCACTATTACTGGACATTATTTCTTCCACCAGACATAATTAAGTACTCCCTCCGTACCAAATTATAATGCATGTTCATTATTCACATGGTCAAACTCCATTCACTTTCTTTTTCTATTTTTGTTTGCAATTTGATAAAATAAAGTACTATTGTCACTACTAGTTTTGTAGATCTTTTGATATACTATTTAAATATATAATTTTTATTTTTTAACTCTATACCATTTGTCATATTAAATGATTTGAAAATCATTTTAGTCAAACATCGTAAACTGAAACGGACACTATAAATTGGGACGGAGGGAGTACTATTTAGGAAATAAAAAAATTTAAATCTTATGTTAGAAAATGATTTATGTTTTAGTCTTACTTAGTGCAAATTTTTTTAAACTATAATTATTGCCACCAAAGAACCTTGATTGGAATGTGTTAGACTTGGGATTCTTTAGAGCAAAATTCCCTCAAGAGTATTATGGATTTGATCAAGGCTATGGAGAGTCCCTGGAGACACCTATGAAGAACTTTGCCCCTCAAACTTTAAATTGAAGTAATTCTCAAGGAAATTGGAGAAAATCACTATAATCTTTCCCATATTGGGAAAGAGAAGCTACAAAATTGGGAAGCATGTATAAAGTACGAAGTATTATTTAGGAATAACTTTTTGTCAGTGTTCATGGGCTGATATGAAGAGTTTTTTAGTTCTTTCATAGAGCCCAAATCATCTAATGTACTTATATACTAAGGTTAATAAAATGAGCATCGACTTTAAAAATACAATAATTTGTCGTTCTTGGTTTATCATAAGATTAAGAAAATATTTATATAAATGAAATGTTTTGATAAAAGGCATGAGTACCTGCACAAGAAAATACAAAGAGAAAAAGCAAAGAGTAGAAAAATAATTAAAGTAAAGTGAAACGTTGAAAAGAAAAAGTAATGTGACATTAAGTGATTGTCTCTTTGTGTTTATAAGTTAGTCAAATATACTTATAAGTTAAATTTATTTTAATAATCAGTTGATAATGTGTTTCTCTATGCTAATAAATAAGTAAAAAAGAGTAGATCCAACCTATTTATTTTTTAAGTCCAACTTTTTGTTTTGACCAAATCATAAACTAAATCATCTTTAACCTTTTATGAATCAGATTGGTCCCCATGACTTTAGTCTGAATGTCATGGGGTGACCCAGAGTTCCTATAGTGTTTTGTTTGGGAAAACTAATGATTCCTACCCACCTAAACTTCTCAAGCCCACTTTTCGCCTCCTACACACCTAGCTCTTTGGCCTCCCTCTTAGTAGCAAGAGAGAGATTGAGGGGTATAAAACAATCAACTTTTAACCGAAACAAGGTATGAGTCTCAAGTTATCTCATGACATTGATAACCAATGTCATGAAAACTGTCTGAACATTTCCAAATATCTCCCCTCTCATTTAAGATTTAAGTGGCATTAAAAAAATCACCCCCCAAAAAAAGCATTTATTCTCAAAATAGAGGCTTCCTTTTTTATCTCAAAATAAGAATTTGCATTGTGTCATTATGACAATGTATAGTAGTATCCCACTGTATTTTGCATTATTACCTTATTGGAAATGTACTAATATTTTGTGAATAAAAGACATTGAGCTCCTATTTCTGTATTTTTACTATGTTTTACTTTGAGAAATTTACTTAAATAGCACCAAAACATAATGACTTTCCCTGAATAGCACCACATGTGTTTTTCTTCCCAATTTAGCACTTTTAGTCATTATACATTAGTCATTATTCAAGAAAATATTCGTAATCACTAGACATTATGGACATTATTAAGTGTTATTTAGGGAATAAAATATTTTAAGTACTATTTAGAGAAATGACTTAAGTTTTAGTGCTATTTAGTACAAATATTTCTTTTACTTTTAGTTCGATAGTTTTCTACTAAAAAAATTAGAAAATTATTACTAGTTACCTACGATTTTCTGATAATAACTCTTAGGTCTTACATTACTAGAAATATATTTTGGGGGTCCTTAAAATTTGTGTTAACGTAGACCAAGGTTGCATGCATTGCATTCATTAAGCCGTAAGGATTAAATGTTCCGTCACTTTGATCAATCAAACACAAAAAAGTTAATAATTTTGACCATTCTACTAAGTACTCACATGTCCCATGCTATTTAATTTTACATTGAATAGTCATTCTTTTATTTAATTTTAGTATAATCTTCAATTTCTAAATTAGATAATTATAAAAAAATCATTACGTGTAACGCCCCAAAATCCGGCTTGGTATTTTTAATTAATTTATATAATTAATTAATTAATTACTGAGTCGGTCAAAACGAAGATTATTTTCTAATTTGCATATTTAATATGAGAGTTGATTTACGTTGTAGGGCTCGTTGTTTTGAACCTAACCACGTGAACTGATTGTTGGGTTAAATTCTGTTGGTTGAGCACGACGGTAATCGGGAGAAGTGATTCTCCCGATAGGCCGCTGAGCGTGTTGTTCTGTTTATGGAATTGTTAAGTGCTTATTATCACTTGAGAACTCTGTTGAAAATTGGTCACCTAGTATATCTAGGCGGATCTGAACTGAATTGATAGTTAAATCACCAATAGGACTCTTGATAGATTCGGGCCTTGTGGAGCATGTTTGCATATCCAGTGGTCTAGGGTTCAAAATGTACGTACGGGAGTCACTGTTCTGCCTAAGGGATTCCTTGGTAGAGACTCCAACCCGCCTATTGAGGATTCTCTTTAGGTTTGTCCGAGCATCGGCCTCGAGGGATCCTCTCGAGCGTCCGTAACTTTAGTTTGTTGATTTTAGCCTTAGTGTTGTAGAGATAGAATTAGCCCGTTGAGAATAAATGAATTGGAATTGTTGGATCCTTGTAACTAAAAATAAATGTTGAATATTCACTGATGTTGCTGATTATATAAATGTGATACTATCTGTGAAATTAATACTAGCGTTAGATATTTTTCTCACTCAACTTTCAGCTGAGCGTGTAGTCTTCTTGTCTTTTACTGCACGCAGGTAAGGATTTAGATCAGGAGAGCTAGCCTGGAGGACGTTGATATGTGACGCCGTGGATGATGTCACCATCTTTATTTTGGACATTTAATTAATGTGTTTATTATTTACCTGGTTTAAACATTGGTTATGGAACATTGTTTTAAAGCTTCCGCACTTGATGGACTTTACTCCGAACTTTTTATATTTGATTTGGTATCTAGATGATTTTGAATAATGTTTTCTAAATTGTTGTGCCGTGAATACCAATTTAGTAACAACCTGATTCGCTAACTCCTTAGTTCGGGTTAAGCGAGTTCGGGTGTTACATTACGTTATTTACTTTTTTATCACACAAAAAATATTTTAAATTATTAAAAAATTATTTAAACTTCATATTTTAAAACATCAAGGTATTTATGAATGTTTAAAATTTTAAAACTATTTACGAATTTAAGTATTTATAAACTTTTAAATATTTTAAAATTGAATTTATGTATACTAAAATTATAAATCTAAAGGGAAATATTACAGAACAGGGTATAATAACATTGAAAAATAAAATGACTATTAGTTTTGAAATAAAATACTCCCTCCTGAGTATTTGTCTACTTTTGATTTTTTTGGTTAAAATTAGTAAACTTTGACCTCAAATTAAATCAAAATGATATTAGATATTGATATAGAAATAGTTTTATTAGATTAATTATATGAAATATTTTAAAAATATTATTTTATCTAATTAAAATACAATATATATTTTATTTAATTAAAAGTTAAAGGTTGAAAAAAGTCAAAATTGGACAAGTACTCATGGGTGGAGGTACTATGTATTTTAAACAAAGATTGAATAAAATAATTTAATTTTATTACATAAACATATTACAAAGTTCATAAATACTTTAATTTTTTGAAAATATAAAGTTTGAATAATATTTTTAAAGTAATAAAATAAATTTTGTGGTTCGAAACTATTTTTTTATGAAAATACAAATAAGGTAATAGTTTTTTAATAACAACATGCAAAGCAATAATTATTTAACTTAGAAATTGAAGAATTTTATTAAAGTTTAATAAAATAATGATGATTCAATGTAAAATCTAATAATATAGAATATGTAAGTTCTTAGCCAAAAATGTGAGGTACCTGAGAGTAATATTACAACAAATTTTAAGGATAGCATACTTTAAATAATATTGGGCTTAGGAATTTTTACTAGAAAATTAAGAGTATAATAACATCGAAAAATAAAATGAATACTAGTTTTGAAATAAAATACTACGGTATGTATTTTAAACAAAGATTAAATAAAATAATTTAATGTTATGAAGTAGAGAATAATTTAAAAAGTTAAAGTTTAAAAATCAATATAATAACTTTGTAAAATTTGTGATACTATTATTTTCGATTCTAGACTTTTGTTTTGGATTAAGCTATTTGTACCTCAATTTGTACACTGCAGGTGTGTACCTTCATTTTGTGTCAGTGAAATACTATGGTCATACTTCACATAGAAACAAAATGTTAGTGCAATTTTTTTGTTAACGTACTAACATTTTGTGTCAGCGTAAACCATCAAAATATTACGGAGTAATATATATCTTTGGTGTAACTTTGAGGTACGTTTCTTGATCTAAGTGTAGCATATTGTTTTTCCCCCAAAGCCCAAACCAATTAAAATTAAAATTAAAAGATGATCGGGCTTCTCTCTTTGCGGGAATAAACCAACCAAGGCTCTCTTATCAGTAGCAGAGCGATTCATATCAGAGAGACGGACACGTGTTGCTCTCCATATCTGATTCTTTTTTTTTCCCGCCAAAACCTCGAGGTAATTCTCTCCAGAACGATCTCTTGAAAATCTCAATCGATTTGTTTGACGATTTGATGATTTTCTTTCATTCCTTCGCCTTCACCGATTTAGCTCGGAACTGAATTTGGGATTTTAGATGATAAATCTGTGTTATAACGCTGTTACTTGGTTTGAATTTTAGCATCTTCTTGCTTTCTGGGTTTTGATCTACAACTTTATAGCTGTAACCCTAAATACTCCTGACTTAATCACTTCCTATTTAAAATTTTAAAGCGAAGTTCATAATGTTTTATCCATGAGGGGATTGAGATGCATCAACACTTCAGCAAGATATAATATTGACAATGATTTTAGGTTTATAATCTTCTTGTAGGTTCTAATTGATTGCAATTGTGAGTGTTTATGTTGAGTTGTTTTGGATAGTCGAAGTAAATTGCAGGGTTTTATTTTTGGTGGAAGGTTTAGGGAATAGAGGGATTTAAATTGCAAAACATTAGTTTTGACATCACAGTTTTGACCTGATGGAGTCGGAAACCTAGAGGCATGTGTTGAGATTGTTTGAAGAATTTTTTTTAGAAGAGTTGTTCGCCCAAGTAATTAAGATGTTCATGTGATGCAATTTACGAGTGATGTCTAGGTGTCGACCTAAATAAAAGTGTTATATACTTTTGTGTTGTGACAAATTCAAGCTCACTCAAATTTAGGGGAATTATGAGCTTGAATCCCTAGAAAACGTAATGCTATAATTTATTTTAATTAATAGTGATGACTATTTTCTACGATTGTTGTTATTGTTGACTTATTTTGAATAAGCCGGTGGCAACATAGGATAAACAGCCTCTATGCTATTTCTAGGTAGTGTAAGGTCTACTTAAACCTATACTCCACTTATGGGATTTGACTACATTGCTTGTTGTTTGGTGGAAACATAAAATGATAACTTAGATCATGAAATTTTTACTTTTGCATGTTTTATGGTAGATATTCATGACGGATAATACATCCAACACATCATCAATCCGCTCTATCCTGGAGCAAGAGAAGTTTAATGGAGAAAATTTTCTAGATTGGTACAAAAAACTGAGGACAGTCCTTGAGCATGAAGGAAAGTTTTATGTTTTTGAAACAATTCTTCCTCAACCACCTACGGTAGATTCTACCATGGCTGAAAAGGCTGCCTATAAGAAGCATGAAAATGATGTGTTAGACGTTTCTTGGCTGATATTTGCCAGCATGACTCCAGAGATTCAACTTCTCCATGAGGATAAGAACGCATTTGATATGATTGAGACTATGAAGCACAGTTACCAACGAGAAATTAGGCAAGAGAGGTTTGAACTCTCTAAGACCTTATTTCGGTGTAAATTTTTGCCACAAAAAGAATCTGTTGAAGTTCATGTTCAAGAAATGATAGGCTACCTTGAAAGACTTGAGAACTTGGGATATCCTTTGGGCCAAGAGTTGGCGACTGATTTAATTCTTCAATCGTTGCCTGCTAGTTTAAGCCAATATATCATGGACACTAAATTGAATGAAATTGACAAATCCCTGTCAAATCTACTTCAAACAATAAAGGATGCTGAGAAAGAAATCGGTAAAATTAGTCCCGACATATCTTCGATCACACAAGGATTAAAACCAACAGGTAGCGTGGCTGAAGAAGGAAATTGTTTTCATTGTGGTGAAAAGTGTCACTGGACAGGAGGAAATTGCAATGTCTACTCTGAAGAATTACAGGATAATAATGAAGGGGTCATTTGTATTTCAGGTATTTATGTTATAGCTACTTATTTATCTGTTTGATATTGCATTGAGTACTAGGTATGGCACATGGTTCTTACAGTCACATTTGTTAAATGTGCAGGGACTAGAGAATTACAATGTGCAACAAAGGTAATATATATACCAATAAATTGCATTAGAACGAGGGTTGAGCCTTCTTTTTATGATAAATACTCCCTCCATCCACAACTAGATTTCCATTTTATTATTTGGGAAAAGTTTTACTTTTGGATTATCTTGTAGCAAAAGCCTAATACTTTAAGTACCTTTTTGTAGCCCACCCACATTTTAATTCATTAACCTTTCTTAACTCACCCCACTTAGATATAGGGGCAAAATGAGATTTAAACCAAAGATTATGTTGCATAAAACACTATGAAATCAAATGGGATTTTTATTGCAAGACGACGGGAGTAAAAGCGATCTTTAATTCTAATGGTTGCTTAGGGTTTGTTTGGTGATTAAACAAGTGGTGGGATGATCTTCATCTGTTACCCCTCCCCCAATCTCAATGCTGCTGGCGACCAATCCTCATGTACCACTGTTCCATCTCTGTATACATCACCAACCACCCCCACCTCCCAAGCTATCGCAACCACCTACTCATTTTTTCTTTGTTTTCCTGGATGCAAGGGGCTTGAAAGCCCTTTTGCGTCTTTGTTTACGTGACATTGAAAGCCGGAGTATTGTCGACATTGGTGGGTCGAATGAAGTCAATGGAAATCTGAATTGGCAATAATGCCAAGGTGATTGATCGATGGATATTACCGGAGGCATTACCATGGTGACTAATAGAGACATCGCGAAGGGCACTTGCAAAGGTGGCAGTGGCCGGTGGTGGAGTGGTGGACATTGAAACCATGTAGATGAACTTTGTGCGAAAGACATTAACAACGAGAATGGACATTGATGAAAGTATTGTATTGGACGTTGATATGGAAGTGGTGGATGGTGTTGATGGTCGTTGGTAGCAATAATGGGCGGCGGTGGCACGGATGATGTGTTGGCTGCAATGGAGGAAGGTGGTGAACTATGGAAAACCATTATTACGGAGGAAGGGCATTTCGGGATATTTGGATCATTAATTAACTAATTAATTAGGTCTATCTAGGACATTTAAGACAGTCTTATTTGAGTATTTTTTTCTATACTAAAACTATAGCCGGAACTAACCGATTAACAATAGTTGAGACAATTCTTTCAATTTTTCTATTATTTTTGAAACAAAATACTCCGTAATAACATAGTTATTTTCTTCATGATAATACTAATAATGTACGGAGTAACATTATGTGAGACAGATTTGGTCTATGATATTATTTGATCAATTTGTTTACTAGTTATAATGAGCGTTTTTTGATGCACTAGAAAATACACTAGCTCAAACCTGGTAGATAGGATTTTCGGGTAGAAAATACACTTACAATTATCTTCCTAAGTTTTTTTTTCTTGAAAAGAAAAAGAGCAAGCCATTAGCTATCATGACCAATGCCTCCAATACTCCAATGACAAGAAATGCTTCACATGTCTTCTGAAGTAGGGCACCTTCCTATTGCTATGCCTAACCCATGAAATTCTACACCAACGAGTTTATTCTAGAGTCATGATTGTGGGGTCTTTCTTAATATTTTTAGGCCCTGTTCCGTTCAACTTATTTTTTCTTATTTTTTCTTATTCTTATTAAAATCAGATCAGATCAGACCAGATCAGATCGAATCAGATCAGATCATATCATATCAGATCCAATCAGATCAGATCCAATCAGATCAGATCAGATCCAATCAGATCAAGACTTATTAAAATAAGATCTCATCAAGAATTATTATCATTATTATTATTATTATTATTATATTATTATTATTATTATTATTATTATTATTATTATTATTATTATTATTATTATTATTATTATTATTATTATGATCATCATCATCATCATCATCATCATCGTCATCATTATTATTATTATTATTATTATTATTATTATTTTTGTTCTTAAAAATGAAAAAGAATAAACTTTAGAAATAGGTTAAATAAAAAGCTGAGAAAGTAATCCTTAATTATTAGACGTCGGAAAAATTAGTTTTAAAATACATTGACAATGTCAATCTAATTCTACTTTTAAAATATATTTTTATTGCTACTTGTAATTTGAGTTTCTAAACTTTTGATCTTTTATAAGGATGAGATATTTTAATAAAAATACTATCTCTTCTATATATTGATTATCTAAATTTAATTACTTTTAAATGTATATCTAAATTAAATATTTATTCCAATGTATAATTCTAATTTTACAAAAAAATTATCATAAAATAAAAAATATTATTACATTATAATATAAATGATTATTCTAATATATGAATTAACTATTTTTATTTTATTAAAAAGGAATCATTAAATAAAAAATATTGATTATATTATAATATGAATTATCATTACAATTTTCAAACGTTATTATAAAGTCAAATTAAATTATTGATTTGAAATTTTAAATTAAATCATAATTAATCAGATCAGACCAGATCAGATCAGATCCAATCAGATCAGATCAGATCCAATCAGATCAGATCAGATCCAACTCACAAAAATATGACGTGAACATCCAAAAAAATCACATTTTTTAACCAAAACATATATTGGAAAGTTAGCTGTTCCATGGTATGTTTGATGTTGCGCAGGAATGCGAGTTGCATAAGCGTAAGGCAGAGGTTGAAGCCGAGTTTACACCGGCACCGAAGTGTTTCCACACGTTGGATAACAACATTGCTGGCAAGAGTCCCACTAAGGGTCCATTGCCTAAGAAAGGCCAATCCTCGAAGGCGATTCATGTGGCTGGCAGTAACCAGACCAAGCCTAATAAGAGATTTAAAGAGTTATGCGACAGTTGTGGGAGACATCATCCCGGAGAGTGCTGGGTACATACTGGAGCCTGTTTAGGATGTGGACAGATTGGTCACTTTCGCAGAAACTGCCCGACCAACCCAGGCGCACCCTTTTCTAAAGCACGAACCCAAGGAAAGTAGCAAAACCGGAACAACCAGAAGCCGCTAGGGGGAGCACCAACATGCTAGAGAGGATTATCGGAACAATGACCGTAATGGTTGGTACATTTTCACTCTTCAACATTGATGTGCTTTAAGTGTACTTTTGATGATAATAATAATATTAGAGTCTCTGTGTTCAATGAGGCAGTGTGCAGTTTTGAATAGCAATTAGACAGTGCTGATCTATTTTTTTCTTTTGGCCATACAATAAAAACAGTCATATGGAGCAATGCTTTCCCCTATAACCATTGCAATTGTTGATTAGTATTGCATCTCCCAACATTCACTTTGGTCATCTCAAACTAGTGAGAGGAGTCCTGTAAATGACATTTATTTTTCATTGTTATTTCTGGATGTAATATTTTTTTATTTTAATTAAATAAGAAATAGCGTCGTTAGGGAGTTCTGTAATATTTTTTATTTTTTAATATTTATTTTGCACATAGCGTCGTTAGGGGAGGTGTGTAGTGGTGCCATAGAGGCACATTCTTCCTTCTTCGCGCCCACTGCATGTGCTATAATAACAAACTCTAATTCCATAAAAAAACAAGGTCTATGAAAAGTGTATGTATGCAGACTTTCTCTTATTTGAAAGTAAAGAAACTATTTTTAAAAAAACCATTCTTTCTAAGAATTGGTTCCTTAAAATTTATGTGCCCATTCGACAATATCTTCATTTTTTAGTTTTTGTGTTTTGAAAAAACTATTTAATTAGACCCTAAGATATTTCTTTTGTTTCTTGTTAATTCTTTTGTTTCTTGTTAAACTTCACCATCTTGGTTTATAATGTTGATCGAAATGGAATTTAATTCAATTTATTTATACATTGGCATAAAATTATAAAATATATACATATAAAATTAATGGACATTTTTAATAGCAAAAAAGGTCCATTTTCTATTCTAAGGGGATGGAAATGTTCACTCGCAGGGAAGTAGTTATTGCGAATATCCCAAGAATTGCAGAACCAAAAAACAGCATATGTTCGGTTATTATAAGCTTCAATGCTCAAAATTAATACAATTGCATAAATATCCACAAAGCCAGCATTAGAGGCATCAATGAATCAATAAATGATAATGAACGTAAATTAACATTAACAAATGCATAATTAATTACCAAATGAGTTTAAAATGCGAGTAATCAATTCAAATAAAAATCAAATTGTACTTCGTATAAACTTACATCACTTTGTTTATTACTCCGTACTAGCTTATTGCTAATAAGTACGGTGTAGTTTTTTGCTTATTAGCTTTTTATAGTTAAATATTCTTTTATGAAAATAAAACGAGATATAAAGTCATTTGGGGATGTTCATAATATGGTCAAACCGGAAAATAAAAAAATTGATTTAAAAATAAGTAAGAAATACCTTATTCTTGAACTATAAGCCGCTTATAAAAGCAAAAAAACACGTTGACTGACGACTTATAAGTTAAGAATAACTCATAAACAGTTTGTAACAAGATTATAAGCACATAGAAACATTTATAAAATTGCTTTAAACAAAATAAGTCAAAATTTACATTGCTCCTCTAGTCCGGTTCAAACGCTATCATGCATAAGTACATTGTGTTGAGATTCCTCCAAGTCTCACACTCGAGATAGACGAGAAGAGAGATCAAAACAAATATGTCTAATCCAATTCATTAGTATGAAATTTTTTGGAAGGTGTTCAAAAATGAAAAAAAAAACAAAATCTTCCTATGCCAGAATTTTCCACACTCCTAGTACAAAGCGATTCAATATCAAAGAGACAGACATGTGTTGCTCTCCATCATAATCTGATTGAAACCTTGACGTAACTTTATCCAGAATAATCTTTTGAACATTTCAACCAATTTGTTTGAAATTTTGTATTGAGTATGATTAAAAAAATTCATTTCTTCACTTCAATCGATTTAGTTTGAAACTGAATTTGGGATTCTAGATTAGAACATAAATTTGTGTTTTAGAACACTGTTACTTGGTTTGAATTTTAGCTTCTGCTTACTTTCTGGGTTTTGATGATTTGATCTACAATGTTTAAACTATAACCCTAAAAACTCCTAATTTTTATAAATTATGAGTTTTTTCCACATAAACTTTTTGAAAATTGTGCGGATTCATCCTGATTTTTAAAAATTACATCAATACCCTCTGAACTATTAAAAATGTTACGCCAATAGTTTCTACGTGCCAGATTTTAGAGTGCGTTAATTGCACGGCCATCAATATAAGTGTTGGAGCTTGATGAAAATACCATGGATTGATGAAGAGGTTCATCGATCGATAACGAACTTTATCGACTGATATCTGTCCTCCAAATTTGGTTAACGAGGACTAAATTGAAAATATTTATCTAGAGTTTGATGAAGTTAAAAATATAGAAAAAAATGTTCGGGAAGGGCATATTGCAGAACTCATGCTTGAAATATAACCTTAGATGGATCCATATTTACATTGGAAAAACGTGTGATTTACGCATTTTTGAATTTGGCACAGTAGGACCATTGGTGCAAAATTTTTAAAAGTTCAGGGTGGAACTAGTATGATTTTTAAAATTCGGGGTGAATACACGCAATTTTTGAAAAGTCCAAGAGTAAGCGGTGCAAAAAACTCTTTTAATTATTTTAAATTTTGAAGCAAAATGCACAATTTGTTAAATGTTTAAAGGAAAGGTGCATATAGGGGGATTGAGATGCATCAACACTTCACCAAGATCTAATATTGACAATTGTGAGCGTGAAAAATGCTAGGGGTATACCAAAATTGTACCCAAACATCCCCACCCCCTCCATCATCACAAAAAAAAGGAAAAAAAATTCAATAAAAAATAAAAACAAAATAAAATAAATGGTAGAAAGGGGAGTGATGTACATTTGGTGTACACATTTGGTGTACCACCATATCTTTATATTACTTACTTTGGATACTCGAAGTTAATTGCATACTTTGGTGGAAGGTTTAGGAATTTATTTTTGCCAGCCGGTTCGGCCGGCCGTCGCAGCTCGGTTCCGGCAGGTCCTCCGCCGTCAACAGGCGCCATATACTCCAAAGTGATAGCGCCACTGCCCACCGCGAGAAACCCCATTGAGGAATGCCCAAACAGCTACCGGCTAGGTATTGTTTTTATTTAAAAGAGTTTAATTTATTGAATTACTGTATTATTAGTGATGAATGAAATAATAATCCATTGCTCCCATGTCCCAATTTAATGGCTCCCTTATTATCCTGGTGTTTTGATCATTTTTATTTATCTGTGTGTTCTCATTAATTTTTTTATAAAATAAAATATTCTTATCACATTTTTTGTTTTAAAGAACTTTTGATGTCGTTTTGAAATGTGTAATTTATACTTTTTATTTCTATTTCAATTTCTAAATAAAATAATTTTAAAAAGATGGAAATTTTTGTAGTGGTTCGAAGTGAGACGATTAACTTGGACGTAGGGAGTAGTTTTTTGTGTTCCTGAATTTGAGTGATTTTTTTTATTTGATATCCCAAGGTTTTTTTTGAAGTAATATCCCAATGTTTTGGTTTGGGTTCAAGTAAAAATAGAATTCTGTTCAAAACAAGAAATTTGAAATAGAAATTAAATTTCGTTTACTTAATAATATTGTCATTTTAATATATCTAATTTTTACATGGAATGAATATATTTAAAAATAATCATGTTAAAAATAATAATAATCGTGTTAAGTATATGGAATGAATATATTTAAAAAAATATTCATGTTAATGATATTTTTGTCTATGATTTGCAGTTTGCTAGGTAGATAAATCTTTGTCAGCTTATTGGGTTGCTCTTGCTTTTGCCCAATGGACTATGACGAATCTTTGGCGACCATATAATCATCATCATCATCATCACAAACTTCTTAGCCAACGGCTTTACCGGCAATTCAAACTCTCATCTCCATCTCCAAGATTTGCCTTCACATCAACAATTTCCACAGTTCAAGAATTTGGGACTCGTTCTGTTCCGATACTCAACCAAATTACTGATTCCAACCCCTCTTCTTCCATATCCTACACAAAGATCCTTTCCTACCTCTCCGAGGTCAAGTCTGTTGTTGGGGGTTTACAAATCCATGCATGTCTAATCAAACTTGGGCTGTCCCAAGACAATAAGAACAGAAACGGTTTGATAAATCTGTATGCGAAATGTGGGAATTTCGGGCATGCCCTCAAGCTGATCGAAGAAAGTCCGGAACCAGACATGGTTTCTTGGTCTTCTTTGATATCTGGGTATACCCAGAATGGCCTCGCACAGGAGGCCTCTTTAGCTTTCAAAAAGATGCATTCTTTGGGTCTTAAATGCAATGAGTTCACATTCCCCAGTGTTCTCAAGGCTTGCTCGCTGAAAAAGGATCTTTTGCTAGGCAAACAGATTCATGGGGTTGTGATGGTGACCGGGTTTAGCTCTGATGTTTTTGTCGCCAACACGTTGGTTGCTTTGTATGCAAAAAGTGGGGAGCTTTTTTATTCTAGGAGACTGTTTGAGGAAATCTCAGAAAGAAATGTTGTATCATGGAATGCTTTGTTTTCTTGTTACACACAATGTGATTTTTTCGGTGAAGCAGTGAGCTTGTTTCAAGAAATGGTTCACAGTAGTAGAATAAGGCCGGATGAGTTCAGTTTATCAACAATATTGAATGCTTGTACAGGCTTAGCAGATATTTATCTAGGGAAGGAAACCCACTGTTATCTTTTAAAGCTTGGTTATGGTTCAGACCCTTTCTCATCCAACGCGCTCGTTGACATGTATGCAAAACTGGGGGACTTGGATGACGCCATTGTCGTTTTTCAAGAGATTTCCGAACCAGACATTGTTTCTTGGAATGCTCTGATAGCTGGATGTGTTCTTCATGAGCGTCATGAACAAGCTTTGGATATGTTGGGCCGGATGAGGAGGTCCGGGATGTTCCCGAATATGTTCACTTTATCAAGTGCTCTAAAAGCTTCTGCCGCATTACAGCTTCAGACTACAGGAAAAACACTACATTCTCTCCTGATAAAGAAAGATATAGTTTTAGATCCATTTGTGAGTGTTGGGCTGATTGATATGTACTCTAAATGTGGTTTGGTGAATGATGCAAGACTAATCTACGATTTGATGCCGGAGAAGGACTTGATCACACTGAATGCTATGATCGCTGGATATTCACAGAACGAAGCAGACACTGAATGTCTATCCCTTTTTTCTAGAATGCACAGAAACGGAATAATGTTTGACCAAACGACTTTACTGGTAGCCCTAAACTCAACTGCTGGATTGCAAGCTTCTGATTTCTGTAAACAGGTCCACACACTTTCTGTTAAATTTGGGTTTCAGTCTGATCTCTTTTTAATAAACAGCCTCATCGATTCATATGGAAAATGTAGCCAGTTGACAGATGCAGCTAAAGTTTTTGACGAATGCCCTTTTGTAGATTTACCTTCGTTCACCTCTTTGATAACAGCTTATACTCAATACGGAAAAGGCGAAGAAGCTCTGAAGCTTTATTTAAGGTTACAAGATCTGGGTATAACCCCAGACTCATTTGTTTGCAGTTCCCTTCTAAATGCATGCACGGATCTTTCAGCGTATGAACAGGGGAAACAAATCCATGTTCATGTCTTGAAACATGGGTTCATATTTGACACCTTTGCAGGCAATTCACTAGTAAACATGTACGCGAAATGTGGTAGCATAGAAGACGCTGGACGGGCCTTCTCTGAGGTTCCAAATAAGAGCATCGTCTCCTGGTCAGCCATGATTGCGGGGCTTGCTCAACACGGACATGCCAAAAAAGCCCTCGAGTTGTTCAACGAAATGCTCAGTGAAGGAATTACCCCTAACCACATAACATTAATGAGTGTCTTGTGTGCATGTAACCATGCCGGTTTAATTTCTGAAGCAAGAACCCATTTCAAAACGATGAAAGAGAGATTCGGCATCGAGCCAACACAGGAGCATTATGCTTGTTTGGTTGACATACTTGGGCGAGCTGGGGAGCTAGAAGAGGCTTTTGATATAGTAAACAAAATGCCATTTGAGGCTAATGCGTCTGTTTGGGGAGCACTTCTTGGCGCTTCAAGAACCCATAAAAACGTGGAGATAGGGGAAAAAGCAGCGCACAAGCTTTTTGCTCTAGAACCAGAGAAATCCGGGACCCACGTTCTTCTTGCAAACATATACGCTTCGGTCGGTTTGTGGGGAAATGTCGCGGAGGTGAGGAGATTAATGAGAGACAACAAAGTGAAGAAGGAACCTGGGATGAGCTGGATGGAGGTTAAAGACACTGTGTACTCGTTCATAGTGGGAGACAGAAACCACCCAAGAAGTGAGGAGATATATGCAAAACTTGAGGAATTGGGAGAGTTAATGAGGAAAGAAGGGTATGTTCCAATGGTGGAGGTTGATCTACATGATGTGGAAAAGAAGCAAAAGGAGATTTTGCTTTCTTACCACAGTGAGAAACTTGCAGTGGCGTTTGGGTTAATCGCCACCCCACCCGGATCTCCCATTAGGGTGAAAAAGAACCTCAGGATTTGTTTGGATTGTCATACTGCATTCAAGTTCATATGTAAGATTGTGTCCAGAGAGATCATAATTAGAGACATTAACAGGTTCCACCATTTCAAAGATGGATCTTGTTCTTGTGGGGATTACTGGTAGTCTTCTACCAGTATTTGGGTTAATCGCCACCCCACCCGGATCTCCCATAGTCTTCTTCATTCCATATTTCCATTAACAGGTTCCACCATTTTTTTTGTAAATCTAAGCATTTAATTTCTTACAACATGTAAACAACTTAACATGCTTCAATATTTTGTATTGTTTTATTTTTATGGTGAATAAAAGTAGAAATGATAATTCACAATTTCAGTCATTAAATTTTAACTCTTGGAAGAGTAAAATCCATTGTTTTGTAGAACTATCTTATGATATGCAACTTACTAATGGGCATTTCACTTCCAACTTTCCAAGAAATTGACTGTAACTAGTCTTTCACTTGGGTGAGGTGAATTCTTTCTTGATATTGTAGAGCAGTAGAAGTGGTTGAATGTGGTAAATCTGTTAAAGTTGGACTTCGTAGTTGAATAGTTTAAATTGTTTGAATTTTGAAATGTATTTAAACTATGTATTTTAGGAAAGAATTTATATAATCAGCTCAAAATGAGTATATTGTGTCAAAATAATGTTTCCATTAGCTCCTTACGGTCAAACTTTATCTTCTTTTTTGTTTTTTTGAGTTGACATTGTTCATAGACAAATTTTAAGAAGAGTTGTTCACCCAAGCAATTAAAAGTTGCATGAGATGCAATTTACAAGTGATGTCTAGTTGTCTACCTTCGTGTGAATGATCTCGTTGCAATCTGCAGATATGGTACATGATTGGGCGCAATAGCGTCGTTTGATCCACGTACCCTACCCGGCCTAGTTGGATGAGGCGTTGTTGTTATTGCTGTTGTTTAGTTGGTCTACCTAAATAGCAGTGTTTCATGTAGTGATGAATTAAAGCTCACTCAAAATTGGGGGAAGTGTGAACTTGACTCCCTAGAAAATGTAATGCTATAATTTATTTTACTCCCTCCGTCCCAATTTAAATTGTCTGTTTTGATTTTCAATGTTTGACTGAAATTATTTTCAAATTAAAATAATTTTAAAATTTATTTAAGAGTGATGACTATAATACTGGGACTGTTGTTATTGTTGATGACTTATTTTGAACAAGCCTGTGGCTACATATCATGAACAGCCTCTATGCTATTTCTAGGTAGTGTAAGGTCTACTTAAACCCATACTCCATTCATGGGATTTTAATACATCGGTTGTTGTTTGGTGGCAACATAAAATAATAACTCAGATCACTAAATTTATTTTTGCATATTTTATGGTAGATATTCATGATGGATAATACATCCATTTTAAGTTTATAATCTTGTACTAGATTCTAATTGATTGCAATTGTGATAGTTTATATTGAGTTACATTGGATAGTCGACGTAAGTTGCATAGTTTTATTTTGTTGGCAACATAAAAGAGTAATTTAGATCATTACATTTATTTTTGCCTATTTTTATGGTAGATATTCATGACAGGTAATACTTCCAATACATTTTCCATGAGCTCTCTTCTGGAGCAAGAGAAGCTTAATGGAGAGAATTTTCTAGATTGGTACAAAAACTTGAGGACAGTCCTTGAGCAAGAAGGAACATTGTACTCATTATTAAAGAATAATAATGAAAGAATTTGTGTTGCAGGTATTTATGTTATAGACTTATAACTATTTATTTATCTTGTTGACTTTCCATTGAGTTTTTAGTATGGCACATGGTTCTCACAGTCATAGGTCTTAAATATGCAGGGCCTAAAGAATTACAACATGCAACACAGGTAATATATAGACCAATATATTGCAATGGAACAAGTGATTGACCTTAGTTTTATGATAAATATTCCCTCCATCCACAATTAGAGTTTTGTTTTTTATATTGGTATGTCCCACAAATAAACTCAAAGTTTTACCTTTGGAGTTTCATACGACTGCGGGTGGGATTAAGGGAAGGGATAGATCTAGGAAGAATTTGGAGGGAGGTGATTAGACAGGACCTCGGACTTCTAGGCCTGTCTTGCCGAGGATATGACCTTAGATAGGAACTTTTGGAGAGCTAAGATTAGGGTAGTTGAGTAGGTCTACGTACACACACACACACCCTGCCCCCAACCTCACTCTCGTGCGATTCAACTGAGATGTTATTGTTGCTGTTATAGCAAAAGTCTAATTTAAGTATTTTTTTCTAGCCCACTCAGAAAGATAAAGCATATACTTTAAGTTTTTTTCTAGGCCAACTCATTCCAATGAAAAATAAGAAGGAATATGGTACATTGTACTGTGAGATCTTCTCGGGTCGATGTTAAATTAAAATGAAGAAAAATCATTTAAAAATGTGGTGGCAATTTTGTAATCAAACAGAACTTTTCTGTCACCGCAAAAAGTGCAAAACTTACAAAGTAATAGTGCATCAAGACAGATCAAGCGTTTGTGTTTTTTTTACTTTTTATTGGAACCACAGTACCACACAACGTGCATATATGAGGGCTAATGTTACACCCATTTATTTGATAGACATTCTTATATGCACAATTGTGTGTTCTCTTGAAAATGTGTGTTGTTGATGATAATGCATGGTATATTTTCGTAGATTTATCCTTGATTAATTACTCTTCATAGTTTTAAAAAATCCTTGTAGGAATCCTAAAAGGAATTTATTCTGCAGTTACGATTATGGGTCTTGGTTGAGAATGTTATGTGTTCTAACTCACAGAAATATGACCTTATGAATATCTAAAAAAAATTTACTTGCTCTTACCAAAATTAATTGTGGAAAATTTGTTGTTACATGATTGTTCGGGCATGGAGAGCGGTTTTCGTGTTACACCACCAACATGTACTTATGCCCCCCCCCATGGAGGTTGGAGTGGATTCACTGAACAACGGCATAGTCGTTGGTACATTAAAAAGAGCCATATATATTGCTTGCCCCTATAACCATTGCAATTGTTGATTAGTATTGCATCTCCCAAGTCCCAACATTCACTTGGGTCATTGCAAATAGGGGAAAGGAGTCCTGTGAATGATGTTCCTTAATATTTATGTGCCTGTTTGGCAACAGCTTAAGCGTTTTCAAAAGACTGCCTAACATTAGCGTTTAGTTTTAGCTTTTTATAGTATGCACCATTAAACAATAAACAATAGTTCAAAACGCTAAAGCTGATAGAAAACACTGTTGCCAAAGAGCCCTATTTGTTTCAATGGAATTTTCACGATGGAACATGCACACAAATTGCTATAGATTTGCTCGATGAAACTGCTGAAATGGTGATAGACATTAGACATGCTCACTACATTTTTCTTTGTCGATGGCGTTCATCAATCAATTCTCTTGATTGAGCTATTTACAGTCAATGCTTTAGGAGGCGCGTGTTATCCTACTATGATTACTGATTATGTCTGTTTTGTATACCATACCATGAAGCACCATATATTGGCATGCATGGTCCTGCCATTAATTTCTTGGCTGATTCTTCATGTATGTCATCGGAAGTGCAAGAGTAAAATAATCGGTATATAAGCTCCTGAGTTGAACTAACTAATCCAGATTGGATTTAATCTTTTAATGTGGTTCAACCCAAGTGTCTTATTACCCAATCCAGTTATCTCTATCACATCCTAAATTCTATCAATGTGTTCTGTCAATGTGTCCCATCCTAAATTCTGAAATAAATAAATAAATACATACATACATACATATGTATGTATGTATGTATAGTATGTGTATTTCAGAATTTGTTCTAGTAACATTAGTTTCTAATTATGATATATGAGTGATAAATTTCTGCATTATGGAGATAAGGGTGGTGATTAGATTCTTCTTTTTGATATATTCATGATTATTACCCCCTTAATGTTTGTGTTTCTTTGTGTTAGAGTAAATCCCATTGTGTAAGTGTAATTAGAATAGCTGTGCATGCAGTTTTCTTAGTATTCTGCATTGATCCCTATCACTCATGTGTCCCAAAACTACTTTCTTACTTTCTTTTTAGTGGTATATATGCCTTTATCTCAATCACTCATGTGTCCCAAAGTAGGCTGGCTACCCCAAAAATTTAAATAAAAAATACGAGTAAATAAAGGGAAATATCATCAGATTGGGGATATTAAAAGTGAAGTTTATTTCAGAAAAAAATTGGTACAATATTGTTTTTATTTTTATGTATTATATTTTGTTTAAGTGTGATCTCAAATTGTAAGTGTTAGGTATGAAATTTTAATCATATCCCATGCCTAAATTTCTAATGCATATTTTTTTTTCCAAGTTACGTTTATCACCCCGGTTTGTGTGACATTGTCTAGCAATATCATAGCATGACTCGGGACAGCTATGATGTTTCGTTTGAAAAATTAATGGTTCAAATCCCCTTTAACTCCTCCAACAACCCTCCCACCCACCTTGACCCGAACTCACCTCCCCTTCCCCCTCCCCCTTCGATAGTACCCTCCAAGTTTATTTGACTTTAGAGTCAAAATTTTGACTCCAAAATCAAATAAACTTGAAAGATGCTTTTGAAAGGGTAGGGAGTGAGTTCGGGTCGGGGCAGTGTAGGATCCTAAATTCCACCTTTCTTACTTTTAAGCAACTATTGGAAATTTTGACAACTAATATACATTTAAGCAAAAGGATGCTTTAAGTGAAAATAATCTAAAATATTCTATGTTAGAAAGATTGTGAAGACATACATTCATAACTTTCACTAAAGTAACTTAATTATAATAAAAAAAAAGTATTCCTTTCAAATTATCAATCAAAGTTTTCCTCTTTCATAACAAAAGTCAAGGATGAGAAATGTTCAACGACATGGGGCCACCATGGAGGGTATATATTGTCCCGCTTCCTTATTTCTTATATTCCTTCTGTCTCAAATTAAATTATTTGTTTAATATTTACAGAGTCAATTTTTATTTATATTTTTTTCTATTTTTGCTAGTCATTTAATAAAATAATTATGTCAGCACTAGTTTTTTAGATCTTTTGATGTAGTATTTTAATATGTGATTTTTATGTTTTAATTATATAATTTTTTCATATAAAATGATTTAAAAATAATTTCAATCAAAATAATAATTGGAACATGCAATAAAAATAGGGACAGAGGGAGTATTAAGTTTTTATAAATTCAAATAGACAATATTTTGTGTTTGACTTTCCCATATTATTTCCTGTTGGTGATTTTAGTGTCATCAATTTATTTTGTGTAATTGGATTTACTTTGATCGGACAAGAATTTAAATAGACGTTGTCAAACGAGTTAGGGGGCGCGGAGTGCGCGCTTGTTCAACGATATTATAAATTCACTGCAGGGGTCCGGGGGCGGTAGCCCCCAGGTAGCGGGGTCCAAGGGGCAGAGCCCCTGGCCGGGGTCGAGCTGGAAATTTTTTATTTCGGACGTTGTTTCTTTAAGAAAATCCTTAAGATTTTCGTGACCGGAGTCCAAAACGGTAAAAGGACTCGTACATAATGGATAAACGTCGAAATTAAGCCTTCAACCGCATGAGACCTTTCATTTCAAACTCGCACCTTTTTCATCTTGCGCGAACGTACGCGTACATCTACGCGAACGTTCATGTCCGATCACAAGAATTTTCGACTCTATAAAATAGAGTCTCGTGGTATGGGTTGATAGACAGATTCTCGAGTGCTTGTTCTAAATTAACGTCTTATCCGATTGAAGTATTTCGTATACCCCGAAATAACTTTGATCTGAAAGCATTTCGTACGCGATTCGTTATTCTATCGAGTTCTTCGTTCAACACTGCTTCGCAGTGTTCTTCCTTCATTAAATCCAACATTTCCCTTACTTTTTAGAGGATGAATATGATGTAATTAGTAGATTAATCTAGAGTATCACTAAATAAACTTGAAGGGGAGTTAATAATTGATAGGGTAATTGGATGATTTTAGTACAATTCATAAAAATCGCTATTATAAAAATGTATATCGGGAAAAATATAACAAGGCAGTGTATGTCCTATATTTTTCTCTATTTATAAAGTACTATAAATCTCACAAAAGTTGATCAAATGAAAGTGTAAAAAAATCATGATTGCATCTATTTTAAAATAACAACGTACTAATTAGGGAGATGCTAGGGGTATACTCCACATGCCTCTTTACCATTCATTTTATTTTGTTTTGTTTTTTTAATTTTACATGCTTTTTATGTGGTTATGGATGGGGTGAGGGATATGTGGAATACACCAAAAGTGTACCCCTAGCATTTTGTTACTGATTATATTAGGACAATATCGTAGAGAACTTCCCTTAGGTTCAAGTCCAAACAAAAGAAGAGACATTAATTTATTGTGTGTCATTAAGTTGAGATAAGTATGAATAAATATTAGATTATCATGTACTCCATAATATATATGCACTTGTAAAACATAACATGAGCTAGCAATGTGTTTTGAGAAAATAATAAATTGATGCGGGCAACAACACAACATACATAATATGTTGTACTTGTAGTGCATTTATTATTCATTCCCTCTCACAAAAAGATTTCACATTTCTTTTTTGGTTGTCCTAAAATAAAATTTGTTTTTTTATTGTTGAAATATTGGAATAATAATAATATTGCTCCTTTAATTATGGAATACATGATAGAGTATATATAGGAGAGATTCCTAACACAACTAGGAATAGAGAATGGAAACTAACTAACATACAACATCTACTACAAATAGGATTAGGAAGCTGACTAATAATGAAACACTACCATAACTAATACTACCAGAAGTAATATTAGTTTTATTATCTAATATCCCCCCTCAAGCTGAACTCTGGCTGAAGCAAGAGAAAGCTTGGACACTAGCTGAAAACTAGAAACTTTGAGAAGAGAGAAGTTTGACATGCGCCGGTGGCTGCTCACGTCGTTGGAGAAGAGACAAGTCTGACGTGCGCCGGTGTCTGCTCACGTCGTTGGAGAAGAGAGAAGTATGACGTGCACTGGTAGCTGCTAACGTCGTTGGAGAAGAGAGAAATTGACGTGCTTGGTAGCTGCTGACGTCGATGAAGAAGAAAGAAGATTGACGTGGGTTGGTAGCTGCTGGCGTCGAAGAAGAGAGAAGGTTGACGTGTGCTTATAGCTGCTAACGTCGAAGAAGAATAGAGAAGGCTACTGGAGGTGCCTGTTTGACTGAAGATCCTTGACATTTTTTGTCTTTTTTCTTGGATCCGGGCAATGCCCTATTTCTTTTTTGAAGGGTTGTAGAGGTATTCCTTCTCTTTCACTACTTCCTCTCTTGGCTTTGCTTTTGTGTTGTTTTTTTTGGAATATTTTGGGTAACAAAAGAAAAAGAGAAGAAAGATTGATGATTAGAATGAGTGATTTGAGAGAAAAAAAAAGTGGATTAAGAATTGGTGAAGGAAAAAAGATTTGGGGTTTGAGATTTTGATATGGTGAATTGGAGAGCAACTATCATTTTTTTCCTTTTTTTTGAGAAGATAAGATTAGTTGAGAGAGTTTGTGAGGAGTTGAGTTTTTTTTAAGAACCATGGAGATGACAAGAGAGAAGTTCTGCCTTTGATGGTTTTTTTGTATGATTTCAACAAGGTTGTTTTCCTTTTTTTTCGTTTGAATGGAGACGTTGATTTGACGATAAAAGAAGGAAAAGAAAATAGAGGTGAATAGGGTGGAGCCGTCGTCGCCGGAATTACCGGCGGCGGCGGTGGGAGCAAAGAACTCTTTTAGGTCACCAAGAGCGGTGGCTCTGATACCATGTTGAAATATTGGAATAATAATATTGCTCTCCTTGAATTATGAAATACATGATAGAGTATATATATATAGAAGAGACTCCTAACACAATTAAGAATAGAGAATGGAAACTAACTAACATACAACATCTACTACAAATAGGATTAGGAAGCTGACTAATAATGAAACACTGGTAGCTGCTAACGTATATATTTGGAAATTAAAATATGAAACTTTTTTGGGGGAGGGAGAGAGTAAGACCATGTTCTCTTCACTTGATCTGAATGATTTTGATTTTATTTTAATAAGTTCTGATCTGAATGTAATTATATTTAAAATTGTTTATGACCTTTTGGGACTGGGTAGTCCCATTAGAATCGGTCCAAGTCGTTCTGATCCTTAATTTGTAAAATTCTTAAATTTTGTTCTTCAAAAAAAAATTCTCGTAAAAAATAAAAAAAGTATTGTTTTTTACTCCCTCCGTCCCAAAAAGAATGGGACGGTTTGACTTTTTAGAAAATTAAGGGAGTGATATCTTAGTATTGACTTTCCAAAAATACCATTGATGTGATGGGTAAAAGTAGGATGTGATGGGTAGATTATTAGAAAAAAGGTATGATGTGATATGTAGGGTATGAAAAAGTAAGGGGTAAAAGTGGTTTTTTAATAGAAATGTAACGGATTTTATGAGACGCAGTTTTTTCTAAATGTAACAAACTTTTTGGGACGGAGGGAGTACTATTTAATTTCTTTTTTCTAATCTTTATTGATTTATAATAATTATGCAACATGAATATTATTATGTAAAAGTTGGAGTAAATTCTATAAAAGGTCTCCAGTTATAGGTCGTTTTACATATTTCGTCCCTACATATCAAATATTACTAATTTAGTCCCCAATTATTATATCATTTTTCACGAATGCTTCTTTGTTAACGTTTTTGTTAAAAACATGGATAAAATTGTATATTCATACTTCTCTCTCTTCTCAATTAAGCTTTCTCCCTCCTCTCGTACTCTTTTCCAAACTCGTCGATGAGTTTGAAGCTCTAAACCTAAAACTGAAATGATCATTCCTCTCTCAATTATTAGTCTTCTTGGTGTAACCTAAAATCAAAACCAATAAGCTTTATGGATGAGTTTATCGGTTAGTCTCAAGAAATTGCAAAGAAAATAAACATTAAAACTCATCCATGAAGGTTACTAGTTTCGAATTTGGGTTACACCAATTAGGCAAACAATTGAGAGAAGAGTGATGATTTCGGTTTTAAACAAAATTATGCAATATATTATGCCCTATATTGATAGGATAAACATATTTATATAAAAATTAAATTTTTAGGTACAAATAGACATGTATAAAAACTATATTTCAAAAACATTATATCTCTAGTCCTAGTCCGGTCTTGGTCTAGTCCTTCATAAAAAATCAAGGACCAAATAAGACTATCAGTCCAAGATTAGATCGGTCTCAAAGACTATATTTGTCTCATCTTTTCTGGTCCCAATCTCAATCTATCCTGACCAATTCAATCTTTTGGGTCCTAGTTTTATGCTCATCACTAGCCTAAGAGCACTGGAAATACGTTTGAAGCCCCGGGGCTTCAAACCGGGGCTTCAAACTTTCTCTCTCTGCCACGTCAGCTTTAACTTACACCAAAAATTTACTGAAAATGGGTTTGAAGCCCCGGGGCTTCAATTTGGGGCTTTAAACCTTTATTTTTTACATTTTTAAATATACATCTTCTAAATTTAAATTAATAAATTTAAATTAATTTATTATTTAAAAATATTGAAACACGAATACAAAAAAATACATTCATTAAAATAAAAGAACGACAATATTAAAAAAGATATATATTAATTAAAAAAACTAAGGTAAATTATATTTCGCCTTAATCTCTCTTTGTCTTTGCTCGTATATCATCCGTTTGAAACCCGACAACGTAGAAAGGTCAGTTTCCATGATTTTAAATAAAAAAAATTACATTCATTAAATAAAAAAATTGCATTCATTATAAAAAAACTACATTAATTAAATAAAAATATTAAATTCATTAAATAAAAAATTACATTCATGAAAAAATAAATAAAATACTTGAATAATAATTTTTTTTAAAAATGATAGATAGAGAGAAATTTGTATTTGTGTTGAATTTTTTTTAAAAATTAAATTTAATTTATAGAGAAGAAAAAAAGAAAAAAGAGGGGGGAAAAGGAAGGAAGAAGGCGTGATAATGCCTTCAAACCGCGTCAAAACTTTGACGCAAGTATTTTAACGCCCTTTTAACGGGGGAGGGGGGCGGTGTTTAACGCCCCCCAGGCGTCAAAGTGAAGATAACGCCTATGGGCGTTGATGGGTATATCCTTATACCCGACCCGGACAACCGAAAGGGACAGGTCAAAATATGACCGGTCACTTTTATCAATCACCAAATGAGGTTAACTCTTCGATTGGGACGGGTCAAAAGTTGACCGGTCACTTCCACTAAAAAAGTGACCGGTCACATTTTGGGCGATAGCCAAAATGTCGCCTAATGTTACAAAGGACATTCTAGAAGACCAGAGACGGGTTGAGCACAAAGAATGACCGGGTAACTTTTGAGAGAAGGTGACCGGTCATATCACTTTACTTGGCTAACATTGGTTCAGTCTCTTAGGCATGGTGAACCACGTCAGAGGTCAAGGGGACACCCCGCCGCTCATCCATCACGAGGCGCACAGTGAAAGGGATGTTTGTCATTTTGCAGGGTTGATTGGATTGAGAATATCCATTTTAGTCTTTGATTGAACAGTACATGTCTTGGCTTATAGTTACTAGATTCTATGATTGTACAGTGTTCCCATTATCTACAGTGACCTTCCCACGAGCTTCCTATTTTGTCTATGGATGAACAGGGGAAGGTCACAAATCCTCCTCTATAAATATGATGATATTGGATAGAGGAGGGGATCCAATTTTTCTCTCACTAAAGTTCACTCTTGAGATAGAGTAAGAAATATAATTCGGACTGAGGAGATCTACCCGGTCTAGGTCATACTTTGTGTTCTTGTTGTGTGTTTTATATTACGGGTCGAGTGTATCCAGGTCAAACCCGGTTAACCCACCCCGCTATATTTACACCATCAGGCGTGATGGGTATACCGAGTGCCCTAAGGCTGTGTTCTCATCAATTTATTTTTTTACTTATTATTTATTTTTTTGGAATCATATTAGATCAGACCAAATCAAATCATACCAAATCAGATCTGAATTTTTAATATAACCATATTTCAAAATAGATCAGATTAAAACAAGTCAGATCAGAATTTATTCCAGTCAGATCAGAACTAGTCACATCAAGTGTAGAGAAACGGAGTACAAACCAGCCGTGCACCAAAAGGAATAATGAATGAGCAAAACACTTTAATTTATTTATTTATATTTAATTTGTATATACTATATACACTCATCCATCCAAATCTCTTCTTAACAGTGACGTTTTCATCATCTGGTCGTATGCGCGTGTGTGGGACTGTGGGTTCTGAATCATCAACTCAACTTGATCTAATTAACCAATGAATTCTCATAACATACCAATACGTACCCTACCTTTCTTGTTATTTTATCCTACATCCATACTCCAAGTATATTCGTTCAGTTTGACTTTTTCAAATCAAATAAGATTAATAAGATTAATGTTGGGCTTCAAAAAAAATTATAATGTATATTAGTTAAAAACGATTTCATTAGATTTATCTTATTAAGTATTTTTAAAATTAAATTTTACTGTATTAATATGCAATATGTTAGCGGATATTTGTAGTTTTGGACTGTAAGTAGTAGTAGTAGTAGTAGTAAAGAAGTAAAAAGGAAAGTCCCTATAAAGTAAGTTTTTGGATATTTTAGGGTACCACAAAGTTATTTGTTTAAAAAATATGGGATCTGGAGGTTCTTTTTACAAAATTGGAGGTACCTAGCAGCAATTTTTGGGAAGAACATGATAAAAAATAGGAAAAAATGTATGATGTGATAGGTAGAATATGAAAAAGTAAGGGGTAAAAGTGGTTTTTTAATAGAAATGTAACGAACTTTACGGGACGCAGTTTTTTCTAAACGTAACAAACTTTTTGGGACGGAGGGAGTATTTGTTTAAAAAATATGGGATCTGGAGGTTCTTTTTACAAAATTGGGGGTACCTAGCAGCAATTTTTGGGAAGAACATGATAAAAAATAATGATGCAAATGAATATATATGACGGAGGGATTGACGGAAAGTCCCTTCGAATTTAGTTTTCACATAATTTAAGGTACACCAGAGTATATTTTTAAAAATGATGGAACCTGGGAGTTCTTATGACAAAACTGAGGGTCCATTCACCAACAGTTGTCTCCTCTCTCTACGTCTCATATTGATTGTTTATTATGAGTTTTTAGATACATAAAAAATAATTAAATATAGACATATTTTATATATACATTCATTCTTTTTTAGTGTGTCTAAAAAGTAATAATAAATAGTTAATAGACAGTAATTTATCCATTTTTTGACATTTTTTGGTCAAAATTAGTAAAGTTTAACATCAAATTAAATAAAAATAATATTAGATATTAATATAAAAATAGTTTTATTAGATTTATTATATCAAATATTTTCAAAATATTATTTTATCTAAATTAATATACAATATATATTTTATTTAATTATAAATCAAAGATTGAAAACAGTTAACGGAAAAAGTCAAACTGGACAAATATTCAGGGACGGAGGTGGTACAAAGTATTGAGTACATGAACTAAAACAAAAAAAACAAGTCAAAAGTTAAAACTAGTAAAGAAATTACCCTAAATAATAGTAAAAAATAGAGAAAGTACCAAAATAGAATCTACATCTTTTTATCCTTAAAATAGGAGTTTCCACTGTGATAATGCGGTACTGTGTGTAGACATTTTACAATACATTTTGGTATTCTATATTGGCATGATATGCATTTTAATTCCTATTTTTGGGATAAAAAAATTAAATTCCTATTCTGGTATATTTTCTACTCCCTCCGTCCCATAAAACCTTTCTCCTTTCTTTTTTCATCCGTCCCATAAAACACTTCTCATTTCTATTGAAAAGTCACTTTTACCCCTTACTTTTTCATACCCTACCTATCACATCATACCTTTTTACTAATAATCTACCCATCAAATCCTACTTTTACCCATCACATCAAAGGACATTTTTGGAAATTTAATACCAAAATACACTCCCTTAAATCTCTTCAAAAAGCAAAACATCTCATTTTTCATGGGACGAAGGGAGTATGTTTTACTCCTACTTTAGTCTTTTTTCTCCAAACGAGTATAATGCGGAGTACAATAAATATAAAAGTGTAAGTATTATACTCCTTTTGTCCCAAAAAGAATGTCATTGTGTTGACGACTACTTAAAATTCACATGAATTCTTATTTATCTGTACATTTTCATTGATTATTTGATACAATAAAATATTATTGTCAAATCTTGTTTTGAAAAACTTTTGACATAGTTTTTAAATATGTAAATTTTAGTTTTTATTTCGATATCAATCTTTAAATAAAATAAATTGAAAAGAATTGAAATTTTATTTCTTTTTGATTATTGTGGCAAACATTTTAAGATGAAGGAAGTACTTATCCAACACATATTAACAATAAATTCAGGTGTTAAACTGAAATGAAAAATATTTAACTAAATTGATCTTAAAGAAATACGATCCGTATTTTAGAATATGTATCTAATTTTGATTTTTCACAATCAAAATTGATAATCTTTGATTATTAATTAAATAAAAATTATATTAGATATTAATATAATAATAGCTTTAATTATTAGATTTGTCTTAGAAAATATTTTTAAAAATGTTACTACGGGGTATTTAATATAATTAATATATCATGTAATTTTTATTAAATTACAGATCAAATATCGACCTTGATTGACTATAATAAGTCAAAACTATATAAATAGTCTAGAATGAACGAAGTAATATTCATAAATGGTGACTGGTAATTTCACAAATAGTGTAGTCAAAACATAAAAATGAAAAAACCGTCTTAAAAATATTCTCTGGTAAGCAACTTACAAGTGAGCTTATAGATACATGAAAACATGTCATCACCTGATCACGTATAAGTTAAAAAAAACTTATCAATAATTTTAACCAATCTATATGTGAAGTAAAAGGTATATTAAATTTCAAAAGAGTGCATATAAATATATAGATGCAAAATGTGTTTTGGGAGGTAGCTAGCTAGAAACTTGAACATAGTACATGGGAAAGTCCTTCAAATCATGTTCATTAGCCAGCTGCTGCTGCTGGCTTATTATCCTCCCTAACACCCTACTTCTCCCGCCGCCTCCGGCTGCGGTGGCTCAGCCGCTGCGCACGAACTCGCGGTGGATCGTGGACGAGTCGTCGGGGCGGAGGGTGAAGCTGGGGTGCGTGAACTGGTCGAGCCACCTGGAGGCGGCGGTGGCGGAGGGGCTGAGCAAGCAGCCGGTGGATGCCATCTCCAACTCCGTCGCGGAAATGGGGTTCAACTGCGTGAGGCTGACGTGGCCGCTCTTCCTGTTCACCAATGAGTCCCTGGGCTCCATGACTGTGAGGGAGTCCTTGAGGAGTCTTGGGTTGGTGGAGGCCATTGCAGGGCTTCAAGCTAGCAACCCCGCCATTGTTGATCTCCCTCTCACCAATGCTTTCCAGGTACTCTCTTCTCTATGTGCCTAACTTAAACAAACAATCAAAATAAAATTTTTATGTATTTATATTTTAACAAACAGTAGATTCAATAAAGTGTTTTCAGTTATAGTTCGTTTTACATATTAAGTCTCTACATATCAAATATCAATAATTTAGTTCCTAATTATTATATTGTTTTCCACGAATGGTTCTTTGTTAACATTTTCGTTAAAAACATGGATAAAATTGTAAATTCACATTCCTCTCTCTTCTAATTAGATTAAGCTTCCTCCCTCCTCTCGCACTCTTTTTCCAAACTCGTCACTTTAAACCCAAAGCCGAAACGATCATTCCTCTCTCAATTGTTTATCTTCTCGGTGGAGCCCAAAATCGAAACCAATAACCTTCGTGGATGAGTTTTATGAGTTAGTCTCAGGAAATTGCAAAGAAAACAAACATTATATTAATGAAAACTCATCCATTAAGGTTACTGGTTTTGATTTTGGATGTCATCAAGAAGATGAACAATTGAGAGAGAAGTGATGATTTTGGTTTTGGGTTACGTTCAAAGCTTCCAACTTAGCGACGGATTTGGCCGGGAAAGGAGTGCGAGAGGAGGAAGCAAGCTTAATTAAGGAGGAAGAGGAGCGTGAATTTACAATGTTATCCACGTTTTAACGGAAATGTTAACAAAGGACCATTCGTGGAAAACAATATAATAATTGGGGACTAAATTATTGATATTTGATATGTAGGAACTAAATTTGTAAAATGAACAATAATTGGAGACTTTTTATGGAATTAACTCATTTTAAAAATATACTCGTTCCGTTTCTTAAAACTATTATATTTGTGGTTGACTTTTCAATTTTTGTCTTTGATCTGATGAGTAAAAGTATAATGTGATGGGTACATTATTAGTCAAAAAGTATGATGTGATAATCTTATTTTGAAATAAAAGTATACTCCCTCTATTTCTTAAAACCATTCTTATATATTTTGACTTTAGGCCAAACTAAGGAGTAATTTGTAGTTGACTTTCCAATTTCGGTCTTGATGTGATGGATAAAAGTAAGATATACTGGATATATTATTAATAAAAAAATATGATGTGATAGATAGCTTAAGAAAAAATAGGAATAAAATTGGTTTTTTAATATAAAGTGTAAAATGTTTTGGAAAAGAGAAAAAAATAAAAGAGGAAGTATTTTAGGAAAAAGAGATAGTATATGTGATTTTTATTGTGAGATAATATATTTATATTTGTTGCTCCTATTGTAGCTCTTTTTTTTAAATTTTCTAATTTACTCCGTATTATTCATAGAGTTAAATTGTATTCATCGGTAGAATTAAATCGTATTCATCAGTCCAATAGTTATTTTACAACTTTCGATTTTATTCGGATTATCCCAAAATTTTCTTTCACTTTTTTTAAGAAATAAATTGTATGATCTATATTACGGAGTATATTTCTCTCTTCTACATGAAGTCATAAATTAAAACCACACAAAGACTGCTTTGTTAAAAAAATCATTTCAAGACAAATTAGAGAAAAAATTGTAGAAAAATACACGATGTAATAACTTGAAGAATCAACAATATAATTTAGGCTCCGTTTGGCTTTAGCTATATAGATTAGCGTTTATGTTGTGAAAAAGCTATTTGACGGTAGCCTTTAGTGTTAGCGTTTTCAGAGTTAGTCTTACACCGTTAAAATTTTATTCAAAAAACTAACGCTAATCTAATCTTACTATACAAAATGTCGTCCTCTCTCACATCACAATTAATTATTAAAGCTAACAAACGGTTGAAGTTGGGCACCATAAAGCTTGGTCTTATCTTTAGAAAATTTTATATGGAGAATTTATCTAAATACCACTAAAACATAATGACTTTCCTTAAATAGTACTACCTCCGTCCCGTGAAACATTTCCCTTTTTTTTTTATCCGTCCCACAAAACACTTCTCATTTCTATTAAAAAGTCACTTTTATCCCTTACTCTTTCATACCCTAACTATCACATCATACCTTTTTACTAATAATCTATCCATCAAATCATACTTTTACCCATAACATCAAAGGACATTTTTGAAAATTCAATACCAAAATACACTCTCTTAAATCCCTCCTAAAAAGCAAATGTCCCATGTTTCACGGGACGGAGGTAGTACTACATATGTTTTTTTCTCAATGTAGTACTTTTAGTCATTATCCATTAGTCATTATTCAAATAAATGTTTGTTATCACTGGTCATTATGGACATTATAAAGTGCTATTTAGAGAAGAAAATAATCTAAGTACTATTTAGAGAAATTACTTAAGTTTTAGTGCTATTTAGTGCAAATATTTCTTTTATATATTTCAAGAATTCTATAGTTATATAATTACACTTTCTTATCCAAAAAGACCCTCAATTAATTATATTGCTATGAGTTTTTGTGCGTGCTTGTAAACTAATTAAAGACATATTGTTATACTCCCTTATACTTCGTCCTTAAACGATTGTGACAGTTTGTTAAACTATGACACTCTTTGACTCTTAATTATGAAAAAATTATACTTAGTTATAATGTAAATATCAAATTTTTATAATATTTAATTATTTTAAATTATATTTAATCCATTGTAAAAGAATGTCACGATTTGAACAAAAAACTCAGAATGTAACAATCTTTAAAAAACAGAGGAAGTATTTTTTATTCATTATCTTTTCTTTTCTGATAAGGAAACATCAATTCTAAGGAAGTACTCCCTCCTCCCTCCCTACGATATATAAAAAGTCAAATTATATCATTTGAGAATTTATGGATTTAAGTATTAAAAAATAAATTTGTGAATAGAATTTAAAATTTATGATTTTTTGAAGGGTAAAATTTAAAATTTATGAAATTAAGTATTAAAAAGTAAAATTTGTGATAAAACTTTTGTTTCTCCATTTTTGAAAAGGTTGCCAATCTTTCATCCTTAAGCATTCAAAACTAATTTTTTTTCAAAATAGAAAGAGTGATGTTAGACAATAATAAGAAATAATCTTTACTTTGGTAAATGTTAAGAAATAATCTTTACTTTGGTAAATGTTATATTTTACTCTGCTTCTATTCTTGATTCTTATTTGTGTTTGGAATCCCTTCTATATTTACTCTCTTATATATACTTTACGTCCAGCATAATTTGTTTTTTTGGTTAAATGTGTTACGCTTTAACTATAAATGGTGAAAAAAGTATATAATGTAATTTAATAAAATTAGGTTTATTTTAAAATATAACTTTAATAAATCAAATTTTTTATTACATTTAATTATTTAAAAGTATATTAAATTTGTTAGGCCCCCACTCCAAACAAATCGGAAGAAAAGGAAAAAAAAGGAGCACACAATTTTTAACGTGGTTCGGCACCTCAAGACCTACTCCACGACCCCCTCTGGGATAAAATCTCACTAGTAATTTTTGCACGGAAAAATTACAAACCCTCTTCAATATTTGACACTCACAACCTAAAATCTAATACACAATTATATAGATTGAAGGATTGTGTTGTGTGATGGAAGCCTATATCCCCTCTTTATTTATAGGCTCCAATCCCTCCTCAATTTTCTTATCCCACCGATGTGGGACTTTGAAGTAACACTCAACAAATCTCCCCTTAATTCAAAGTCCTACATCATTTGCGATTTCTGCAGCGATACTCCCATCCTGCAGAATCTTCTGTCCAGCAGTACTCTTATCTTCAGAGGAGATCATCTTCATAAGTGATCACATTTGCGAAAGAAGCTTCCTTCGATTTGCCCTTCTTCTCCTTTAGGATCTGCAAGTCCTCCTTGAGTTCTGGACAACCGTTCTTCGTGTGACCCAACTTTTCACAGTAATAGCACCTAACAGTGCTCATGTCTCTCAGCTGAGATCTTCTCCCAAGTTGGTCACTCTTCTTCTTCCTCCCTTTCTCAACACTCACAGTAGCTAGTAAATGACTGTCCCTGGAAGACTCTTCACCTCCCATCATCCTTTGACTCTCCTTCAAGGCAGTCGTCACCTCATCTAGTCGCAGTGTAGTCCTTCCTGCTATCATTGACTGCACAAACGGCTTAAAGGATTTTGGTAGTGAAGCCAGTAGAAGCAGGCCTTGCTCTTCATCCTTGATAGTCTCCCCTGCATTTAACAGCCTTGATACTTGCTCATTAAACTTGTTGATGTGATCAATTACGCTACCTCCCTCTTCCATCTTCAGTGAGTACAAGTCCATCCTCATCATCAACTGGTTAGTAAGTGCCTTCGACGCAAACTTGCTCTCCAACATTTCCCACAGCTTCTTTGGTGATGTCTCTTTCAGCACTGTCACTTTAATCTGTGGGGACAGTGCCAACCGAATTGTGCTGACAGCCTTCTTCTGGATTGTACTCCACTCTGATTCTTTCATATCACTTGGCTTCTCATCTTGCAATGCTAAATCAAGACCTTGCTGGACCAAATAGTCTTGAATCGTGCACAACATGAAGTCCGCTCTTCCATCAAATAACGGAACTTCAAACTTTAAGGTAGTCATAGTTCCACTCAAGCAGCAATCAACCAATACCAAACAATCCAAATTTGAGGAAACTGGCCTCAAAAATGGAATCAGGACGTCAAAATTAGTCACAACCAACTTCTCTCCGAAAGTCACCAGCGGGACCCACACGATGACTGGACCTACTGATGTGGCGCTGACAGGATGATGACCTGGCACTCGGACCCACAAACTGCTGACGTGACACTCACGGACCCACCTCTGCTGACTGGACCACCACCTCCTCCACTGAAGTGGCATGCCCTCCTCTTGCTCCTTGCTCTATCTCCTTCTTCCCTAGACTGCAACTCTGTAATTAATAATTCTTTTCTGATGTGGAAGATCAGTCAAAACTGCAACCACAGAGCATACTAAGAATTATAATTACCAGATCACCCGAGCTCTACACCTTGGCTCCGATACCACTTGTTAGGCCCCCACTCCAAACAAATCAAAAGAAAAGGAAAAAAGGAGCACACAATTTTTAACGTGGTTCGGCACCTCAAGACCTACTCCACGACCCCCTCTGGGATAAAATCTCACTAGTAATTTTTGCACGGAAAAATTACAAACCCTATTCAATATTTGACACTCACAACCTAAAATCTAATACACAATTATATAGATTGAAGGATTGTGTTGTGTGATGGAAGCCTATATCCCCTCTTTATTTATAGGCTCCAATCCCTCCTCAATTTTCCTATCCCACCGATGTGGGACTTTGAAGTAACACTCAACAAAATTGTGGTCAAACTCTTGCACAGTTTGACCAAAAAAGTTAAAATGTGACTCCAGTCATTGATCTCGCTCCCTCTCTTTTTCCGATCCCTACGGCGTCACCGCCGTTTTTTGGCTCAAGCATGGCGACAAACGGAAGAGATCCGTTCGACTCCCTCCGTGCAATAATCACGTGCAATTTTCTTTTTTTCATGCAAGATTCAATCAAAAACAAATATCACATTTATTTCACCTAAAAGATATATAGTATGTTGATTATTTTTTAAAAAAATTTGTTGCAGGCAGTGGTGGAGAGCCTAGGAAAGTACAATGTGATGGTAATAGTGGACAATCACCTAAGCAAGCCTGGTTGGTGTTGCAGTAATAACGATGGCAATGGCTTCTTTGGTGACATTTACTTTGACCCTAAAGTATGGGTCACTGGCCTAACCAACGTGGCCACCCTCTTCAATGCCACCCCCAATGTGGTTGGAATGAGCCTAAGGAATGAGCTTAGAGGGCCCAGACAGAATGTTAATGATTGGTTCAAGTGCGTTTGACTTTTACGTTAACTTTGGCCGCAAATTAAATATAATTTTAAATAAATAACGTTAGTAGACATTTGATACGTCCCGAAACCAATCCAGGTACATGCAGCAGGGAGCCGAAGCGGTGCACGCGGCGAACCCTGACGTTCTGGTCATCCGCTCCGGCCTAAACTTCGACAAGGATCTCTCCTTCCTCAAGCAACGTCCCGTGAAACTGACCTTCTCCGGGAAGCTGGTTTTCGAGGTGCACAGGTACAGTTTCACGGACGGGGCGGAATGGGCGTCGGGCAACCCGAACCGGGCGTGCGGGAGGATAACCAACGACGTGATGGGGAGGGGAGGGTTTGTGTTGGACAAAGGGTACCCGTTGTTTGTGAGCGAGTTTGGGATCGACCAGAGGGGCGGGAATGTGAATGACAACCGATACTTCAACTGCTTCTTGGGCCTTGCGGCGGAGCTGGACGTTGATTGGGCGGTTTGGACGCTCGCCGGAAGTTATTATCTCAGGGAGGGGACGGTGGGGCTTGAAGAGTTCTATGGGGTTCTTTCATGGAATTGGTGTCAACCTAGGAACTCAAGCTTTCTCCAAAGGATCTCAGCCATTCAATCACCCTTTCAAGGTACTCCTATGTCTCATGTTTTAGTTCACTTTTACTCTTATTTTTTTTGTTTGTCTCACTATTTTTGTCTCATAACTATATTTGATCATATTTGCAGGACCCGGTTTTGAAGAGTCATGTCCGCATAAGCTAATCTTCCATCCAATGACGGGGCTATGCGTACGAAGATCGTGATCCCTGCAGACACTAGAGTTAGGTCCATGCTCTGAGGCAGACGCATGGACCTACCCTCCATCCAAAACAATAGCACTTCAAGACGAAACCCAATCTTGTCTCGAGGCTGATAATGAAAGCCCTGGAACCCCAGTGAAGCTCGGGACGACCTGCAATGGCAATAACTCGAAATGGGTACTCATCTCCGACTTGAAGATGCATCTTTCGACTAAACTTCAAGACGGGAGCAGTGTTTGCCTGGACGTTGATGGTTCTGACGACAACAACGTTGTCCTCGTCACCAATGCATGCAAATGTTTGAGTAATAGTGATGGTCCTAATTGTGACCCTGCAAGCCAGTGGTTCAAGATGATCAATAGCACTAGAGAGAGGATAAATACTACAAGTACCAAAGATCATGATGTGCTCCTTCACTACAAACCCCCCTCACTTTTGTATTTTCTGGCAAAAAGATTGTTTGGAAACTTTATGTGGTGGTAATAGTAATACATACTACTCCCTCTGTCCCAAATTATTTACTATTCACAGGGTCAAACTTCATTCACTTTCTTTCTCTATTTTCGTTAGCAATTTGATAAAATAAAATACTATTGTCACTACTAGTTTTGTAGATCTTTTGATGTAGTATTTTAAAATGTAATTTTTATTTTTTAATTATATACCATTTGCCATATGAAATGATTTGAAAATAATTTCAGTCAAACATCGTAAACCGAAACAGACATTATAAAATGGGACGGAGGGAGTAAAATTCTAAAAATACAGTAAAAGGGTTAATATGGGAAGTACAAGAGAGCTGCAAGATACTCCCTCCATCAAACTTAAGTGTTCCACTTTTAAAATTGTAATCATACACATAAAGAGTTTTAATCCATGTCTATGTTAATTCAATTGGATATGATTTTTGTTTGTTTTGGGATTTTATGATTAAAATTAAATAAGGATAAACTGCTATATTAGTCCCATAAGTGGACACCCTTAGCTTGGCAAAACTGGTTCTGTTTCAAGGAGTATACATCATTCTTGGCAATTTCGGTCCTCCGAATCCGGAGAATGCTTCTTTAGATGTAACAAAACAGCTTTAGTCTGGGAGTTCACTGTCCCAATAGTTCCTCAATTGGGACATGTGCAAAAGAAGTTCATCCCTTCCCAACCCAGAGACACTGCTGGTCATTATCCATGGGGGGATCTGTCTGTAGTTTTGTTTTAGCAACTCTTGGAACTCTCTGACGTTTTCATGGGGCAGTCTCGCTTTTCCTCCCTTCATCTTGTCACACTTGGTGAAGACAAAAGTCATTGGTATCTGAAAACGAGTCACAAAGACAGTCTTGGTCACTTTGGTGCAAACTTAAGGCCTTCGTTTTGCATCTTCGCCTCGTTTATGTCATGTTCTAAATGGGACTCACATGTCTCTCATCTTGAGTAGGTAAATATAACATAAGACATAATCTAAGAGAGAGAGTTTCATTGAGATAGATAGAGAGAGAGAGAGAAGGCAACGTACGTTATTACGGCCAAGCCAATTAGCACAGTCGAGGTCAATCTTCTGAGGAGGCACACTTGCATCGACCAAAAGCAGAACTGAAACCAAAGTTTCTCGGTTTAAGAAGTAGCCTTTGGTGAAAGAGGACCAATCCATTTTAGCAGATTCAGATGCATTTGCAAAACTGTACAAATAAGGTTACATGAGATACTGAATATCGACTACCATCTCAACCACAAAGAGCATATGTACAAGCATACAGCAATTATGGTCAAAGCTGATTAGCTGAAAAACATGGCTATAGAGAGATGAAACACATGATTCCACTGTTAATTTTATCAAACCAGAAATGAAAACTAATGCTGTACATGAGGGAAATAGAAAAAAGCATACCCGTAGCCCGGCAAATCCACGATATACCAACTTTTGTTCACTAAGAAGTGATTAATCAGCTGAGTCTTCCCTACACAATACACATGGCATAATCAAATACGAAGTATGCCATAACACAAGTTAAAAACTGGTTTGTTAATGTTGCCAACTTATCATCAAAACCGGGAGAGGGAGACAGAGAGAAAGAGAGCACCTGGCTTCTTAGAGGTAAGTGCAACCTCTTTCTTTCGAACCAAAGCATTAATGAGAGATGATTTGCCGACATTTGACCGGCCCAACATGGCAAACTCGGGCCGGTTGTCCTTAGGACAGTCCTTCACCCGGTTGCTGCTCTTTACAAACTCCACATTGTTGATCTTGGAGTCTCCAGCATATGGTCCAATGACAATATTAGATCTGGGTACGATCATTTCGTCAGTAATATCTTCTATGTTAACCCCAGGTGGAACAAATATGGCATTTGGGGCAAAACTGACAGTTTCAGGTTGTGGTGAAGCTTTAGAGGTCTTGAATGTGGCAACATGGCGAGATAAAGGGGTTATAAATGAGACAGAATATGGACGAGCTTTGGGAGGGAATCGGGAGTTGAAGAGTGAGCTGTGTTGTGGAATATTAAAGAGGCAAGGCCTCAACTTCAATAACATCATCTTCCTCCTTGTAAAGTAGAACGGCTTCCTAATATGGTTCTCTATGCCTAAAAAATTGCATGATCCCTTTCAGATTTTAGATAGTAACATTTCTTATATGTGCAACTGCAATCCACGTGTCGAGCTATAAATAAACAAGTGATCTATTAATAAATTCAAGCTTACATGTTATGCGAATATTGTAAGGTAAATCGATAACAACTAATACTTTGACATTGTTCATAGAAATATATCTTACAACTATATGAGTCTACGTTTCATATTTTTGAAGTGGTTTTATTATAAAATCATCACAAAAACATCTCCCTCTACATATGTCACTAAACAATCATTCAAGCGCTCAAAAAAAGATTTTATTTTGCATGTCATTCTTCACAAACTTCAAAGCTAGGAATGTGTTTTCAACACTAGTTGTCAATGCTCATAGAAGCAAAGCTAACTTTATAAGAGCAAACATATAAAGGTGAACATTCAGGTGAAAACTAAAATTTTCTTAGTATCGGTTTCTAGGGACTCAAAATCACTATTCTTTACACCCTTTTTCATTCAATAGGGTTTCAAATACACCAACCGGTTGCTCTACTTGTTGATGTAAAGATGGAGAAGTAGTTGAATTCAAATTAAAATGATTCTTAGTAGGTTCAATTTCTTTGACTTTATGAATCAACTTCCTAAACTACTTACTTTTGATTAAAAACTTTGATTGATAAACTAACAACTTAACTAGCTAGTAGGCTGGTGTGGCCAAAGTTGCTTGCAAATAGTTCTAAATAGGGGTAAGGTCTGTCTCTACTTGTGTGGGATTATATTGGGTGGATTTGTTTCTGTAGTGTGATTCATAATACTCGGCTAAAATCTATCATTGGTCCTTCAACTTTGTAAGCTGTGCACGATTGGTCTTTCAAGTTTTAAAAGTTCATAAATTGTTCTTCTAGTATTCAACAACCTCTAAATCCAGTCTTTCAAGTTTCAAAAGTTCATAAGTAGTCCTTCAAGTATTCATCAACCCTTCAAATCCATTCCTTTTTACGGTACACGTTAAAAGCTAAACGGAGTACTAGCTCCATATATATAACTTCCGACCTACAATGGGTGCCAGATGCAACTAGCTCCATATATATAACTTCTGCTTCAGCCTGCAATGGGTGCCTCCTGCTGGCCCCGTCCTCCGAACAGCGCTGCGCAGTGAGTCTTTTCCTCCCATTGTAAATGTTGGGGATAATTTTACTTTCTAAGGGGTTTAATTTGTATAGTAAAGAACACAAAACATTGATTGGAATTGTGGAAACCCATTAATTCCATATACGTAAAAAAAACAATCACCTACGTAATAGGTACAAGTACTTCGTATTATATAAATGGAAGTAGTAATCCGTTTATCTTTTAATGTGTACCGTAAAAAAGGACTGCATTTGGAAGGTTGATGAATACTTGTGGTCTTTTGAAACTTGAAGGAATGCATGTGGAGGATTATGAATACTTTAAGGACTATTTATGGATTTTTGAAACTTGAATGACTAATCGTGCACAACTTATAAAGTTGAAAGACTAATCGTGAATTTTAGCTTATAATACTCCCATTAAAATAAATATACACTTCAAGTACAATACAAAATCTTCCCATTGAAAAATAATTTAACAACCATTTACCAAATCACAAATTACACTGAAAATCAACTACCAGAATTCGAAAATCAAAAGAATTTATGAACTATGAAGTCCCAAAATAAAAACTTACCTTGACGAAAGAAGACGAAGGGGTGCCGAGCGTAGTGGCGGAAAGGAGGACCCGAGTGAGAGCGGCGGAGCGGCTGTGGCTGAGGGCCCTCAGCAGCGAATGGAGGACGCCTTTCAGATTATCTTAGGTGCTTTTGTCAGAAGGATTAAAAAAAGAAACACAGGAAGAAGATTTCCTCAAATCAAACTCCAATTCTCAATCCTAATCCAAATTGAAGACTAAAGCTGGGATTTCTCGTCAATAAAAGAAGCAAAATCGATCAGAAACATTGATGATACAGAGCACGACAGAGCAGAGAGTAGAGAAGCCGGCCTAGGGTTCCGACCCTAGGTCCGGCTATGAATTGATTCCGACGTCCATGTACTCAGGTGGTGGGACTCTGATTTGGCGATGGATCCGGTGACCCTTGAATTTGTTCTACCTTTTTAGTTTATTTCAATCTTTTTTAATTAGGAATTCAAGTTTCTTAATTCCTCAAATTGATAAATTTGATTTCTAATACGGAGTATTAAATATATTTATTTTCAATTCCATATTTGTTAAATGTTTAAGTTATAATATAAGTGTTGAATGATTTTATGTTTATATTGTTTAAGTTATAATTCATTGATTTGTTATTGTCTCTGAAATTATAAAATCTTTTTACGTCAAATTGTTTGACGAAAGGGTTGAAACTTTGATTTGGTTATTTTTGTTTGATTAATTTGACTTTGAAGAGATTTTAGTTTTATGCTACTGTTAAATTTATACTCGAAAAGGTATTCAAAAAATTGTTCTTTGTTTATGCTTGAATTGGACTTAATTAGGAGCGCGCGTCTAAACCAATTTAAAATTACATTCTTATAAAGTCCAAAGTGCTTTAAATAATCGAATTTTTCTAGAAATCAAGTGTCACTTGATTAGTACTTGGCTGCCTCGTTAAGTAATTTTGTTAATCAAGATTCTCGAACTGATCGATTTTGTTTAATAACCGTAGTGTTACTGCAAAATTGTTATGGTGATGTTTTCCACGAATCTTAATGCGCTATTTTTAGTAGTAACTTAAGGGCTAGTATTTGGATTGTTAAGGATAGTAGGTTTAAAGTTAGGGTTGATCTTAGCATGAGCTAATATGAATGACAGAATAAGTAAGAACTGTTGGTGAACCGTTTCTTCAGTCTAACTCTAATTAAATTAGTAGTTTAATTTCAGAATCAAGACATAATTAACTAGTTAATCATACTTGTTCAGTTTATTTTCTTTTACAAATTATAAGTATTTGTGTGTTGTTTTCTCCCTGGGTGTTCTTTCTGAGTTTCAAGCTTGCTATTGTAGTTCTATCTCTTATCTTTTACTTTATTTTATTTACATTTTTAACATTTTAATTTGTCTTTCAACCCCCCCATATATCTTAGTTTTAGTTTTTAGTTTTAGTTAGTTGTTTTTATTTAATAAAATTGATAAAGTAAATTGATTTTCATAGCTTAAAAAGTATCTTTGTTCGAGGGATCGGCCCTTACTTGCTTTATCTATGTATTTTAAGTAATAAATATCAATTCATAAAGGAAAATTTAAATTAGGGAAAATAATAATTTAATTTGTAGGTATTACGACACGCCTAACATGTTGCTTCAAACTTGCATCCTAATTAGATATTTTTCCAACCCTTCTATGAAACTCACTAATGCTTTCATCTTATATCATTTTTAGATTCTCGAGTTCATAAGAATATGATACTTTGCAGTATTGACTCTTTCATCTCCTTCATGAGTGGTTTGAAGAACGCCACATGCCTTTTTAGCAACAGAACTACTATAAATAAGTTTGTACTGGTGTTATTTATAGCTCCAAAGGTTACATTAAGAGCCTTATCGTTGGACTCAACTGTAAAAAGTTTTTCTTTAGAATTGTAACACTCTTCGTCCAGGTCTGCAGCCCCTTTCGAACTAAAGTATTAACTTGGTAACGTAAAAGTTTCAAACATTTAAAAACTTTATTTCAACAATTGTGCAAAATATTTCATAATAACATCGAAGTAAAATTATTTAAAACAGTACGGAAGCGATTTGCAAACTACAATAGTATGGTCAACCATGTGATAAAATCATTTACTTAAATAATAGATTTGTGCACGTCCACGCATCACCTCCATCTCAGTAATCTCCAGAATAGGCTCCACATTTATTCTCTCTCATACCTACGTGTAGAAAGATGAAAGAACCTACACGCTCAGCAATGAAGCTAAGTGGTACCATGGCACAAGAAAAAAATTCACAGAATAATTTCTTAAAGAATACTCATCACATATATATGTTCAAATATTCACTTTTTCATATTTAAATCCATCTTTGTTATTTTAACAACGATAATGAATATAGTCAATCTTAACTATCATCATTCAAACTTATGTAGTAATCAGTTCATAATTCACAATAATCACATGTCACTTTTGTTATCACAATATTCATTATTTGTTACACATAATTTCATATCACATTTTATCACAATTCGCTCCTAACTTATTCTAAGCTAAGGTCAAATCATATTAATGCTCTTAAACTATTTTTTAGTCTAAGTCAAATTAATAATGATAACATAGCTCTTGAACTATAACTAGTCTAAGTCAATATTTCTAACCGGGTTCTTAAACTATAAATAGTTTAAGGCAGAACACAAGAATCGATAATCCACCCTACGAGTCATGTGGATTACGTACCCACCGAACAGTGAACTGTCAGGCGGGTGATATCCGGTCTGAATCCCGTACGTATGTTTTAACCCCGAATTATGAATTGGTCAAGGAGGTATATCTTAGAGTTCTTCTAGATATCCTTAATAATTATCATCAATTTCCAAGTGGATATATTTTAGAGTTCTATTAGATATACTTAACAATACACATCATTTTCATAATCATCAATATATTTATTTTTAATCATGATTCAATCTGATGGAAATAATACGTGGCTCGGCCCACATTTCCCAATTATTTACGAAGGACAATCAAACTGGGCCTGTTTAATAAAATAGAAGAATAAGAGAATATTTCCCGAATATGCTTCCCCTCTTCCCCTATAAGAAGAGGGTTTGCCCTCAATGTTGGGGGAGCCAATTTCATTCTCCTTCCCTGCCCATTTACTCTCTCTCTAAAATATTTTTGTAGTTTACTTCTTCAAGGAGATTCTAGCTCCACCATTAATGGCTTCTACGCCTAAATTATGTACCGTGTACACACCCCCGTGGTTTTCTCCTGATTTGGGTTTCCACGTCAAAATCCCCGTGTTTATATTTTGGTGTATTTTTTGGACTAGTTTATCATTTTTTTCGGGCTAAAAACGATATACCAGTCGATAATTTACACCATCATTTTGGCGCCGACCGTGGGACCCGAGCAAAGACCCATGATTTTGCTAATTGTTTTTGTAAAAAAGGGGAAGGAAAGGAGGACTCCAAATTGAATCCGCCCTAGATCGAGCTTGGTATTCACCTTTCTCTAAGCTACAGGAGTCCGCCATTGCTGCTGCTCAGAGTCGCCGCCGCCGCTCATACCTGCCGCCGCTGCCAAATTCAATAGACGAGATTGCCGCCGCCGCCAGACCCAATCATCGTTGGTCGTTGGAGCCATTCACCGCCGTCCACGTCTGGCGTCGGAGGGCCGCGTGATGCTGACTAGTTGTTGTATCCGTAGCCGCTGGAGTCTATTGATAACATCTTGAGGTCCGCCATTACCGACAATGGAGTTGGATTCGTCCCCGGCGTTGGTTGAAACTGCCCTTCTATTTCTTGCCGAAGGACGATTTTCGTTCTCTTCTTCCGGCATCAGCAGCCGCCGAAGTTCACCCCCTAGCTCGCACAGAATCGGAAAACAAGTGCCACCTCGCGCGTCGGATTCATCACCGGTGCGGATTCACCGGCGGAGAACACAACCAGCAAACTAAAATTGCATCTGCAGAGCACCACAGGCGATTTCATAGCTTCCATGCTTCCAGCGAAGTGCAGTTACTCCATCGACTTCCCTCGCCTAGTGACTCTGTGCAACCTAGTTCACCACAAGACAACACGGAGGCACCGCCGGTAACTCCACTCCCCGCCGCGCCAACAGATTGTTCGTTTTGATCACTGGTGCCGCCGGCTTTGTCAGATCCCACTATATCGTGGTGCTCGAGAAGCCAAGAGACGTGTTAGGGTTCAATAATTTTGACCGCTATTACGAGGCTCACCACTAGCTCCAGAAGATCATGTCCTGATCTGCCTTGTCTTCGACTTGGGTGAATCAATGCAACGGCAGAATGGGTCGGGCCGCTGGTTACCTCTGTCGTCGCTAGTGACGTCCGCCATCATCACCATTCTTCCCCAATGGTCGGGCCGATAGATTGAAGAGCGGCTATGATGAAAAAAAATTCAGTCCTTGAAGAACAGTTGAAGTTTTATGAGGAGAAATTCAATCCTTGGAGAACAATCCGTGGAAAATTTCAGTCCATGGTTGCAAATTCCAATCCACTCCCATATTGATTATTGGAAAGCAATCATGATGCTTCACATGTGGGCGGAGCAATTAAAATTCTCTGCACAGAGAAAGAGCATCAATGTGAAGGAGAAGAGGCCAAAAACAAAAGAGATGAAGAGAAGATGCCAGAAACATAAAGAGATGGACAAAAACTCAAAAAGATATGGAAGTAGCTTCACACAATCACTCACGCGAAAAGAAAAAATGTGGTGGGCTATCAAGAATTACTCCCCCACAAATTTCACAAGGGCCCCACCAATTCATCATTTTGATGGGAGATGTATGTGCATTGAACATCATAGGAAGAGGGAGAAATAAGCTCCCCACCTGTTTATCATGGGCCCCACCACTCACAAGTGATGTTACATTGCACTAAGCATTGCGGAGCAATAATTTGGGTGTTGGTACAAACCATTTGGAAGAATTCGGAGGGAAGACTGAGACACAAACCGAGCTTGGTACGCTGGTTACAACACCGATCTTGCTCAGTATTAAAAAAAGAGGAAGACTGAGGCCCGGCCTGGCACGCTGGTTACTACACCGGTCTTGCTCAGTATAATAAAAAATATTAAAATATGTGACTCAGGCCCGGCCTGGCACGTTGGTAAATATCATTCTTGTGCGCGAGACAGGCCAAGAATGATATACACACCGGTCTTGCACATATTTTCTCGTAAGTCTGGACCCAATCGAATTGGGTACACCGGTGTCTCAGCTGAGCTTTTATCGGGGATGCCCGATTCTTCAGGCCCTTTGAACAAGGCACTCCGGAGGTGGTCTCTACATGACATGAAGATAATTGCATCAAGCGTACTTAATTCGTATTAAGTAACATCGATCACTTCGATATACTAATTTCGCTATGTATCGCTTATTTAATCCGTACTAACATCGATCTCCACGAAATAACTACTTGAAGCACTGCCGTTTCATCATACTAACTTCGGTGTCGTATAACTACTTGAAGCATCGTTGCTTTATCGAACTGACATCGCTCTTGTTACGATAATTATTCACGCGAATTTTAACCACCCTAACACCGAGCTCCTCGGTAAAGATAATAATTTTTTGAGCTCGGCATAGGCCGGTCAAAAAAAATGTTGTACATATTATTTTTTGCAGGAAAAACTTCTGATTCAAGAAATTAAAGAATTAATGAAGACTCGGAGGACTAGCAAAAATATCAACCGGCCAAGAATCCAAAGTACGAAGATTGAAGATATCACTCGGAGGACTTGTTTACTTTTTTAAGTTGATGATTCTCACAGCTTAAAAAAGTGGAGGACTTCTTGATAGGAAATAATATGTGGCTCGGCCCACATTTCCCAATTATTTACGAAGGACAGTCAAACCAGGCATGTTTAATAAAATAGAAGAATAAGAGAATATTCCCCGAATATGCTTCCCCTCTTCCCCTATAAGAAGAGGGTTTGCCCTCAATGTTGGGGGAGCCAATTTCATTCTCCTTCCCTGCCCATTTACTCTCTCTCTAAAATATTTTTGTAGTTTACTTCTTCAAGGAGCTTCTAGCTCCACCATTAATGGCTTGTACGCCTAAATTATGTGTCGTGTACACACCCTCGATAGTAATAAAAATCCCCCGTTGGCAAGCTACCGCCAAAAATGCCCGTGGTTTTCTCCCGATTTGAGTTTCCACGTCAAAATCCCCGTGTTTATATTTTGGTGTATTTTTTATACTAGTTTATCATTTTGCCGGGCTAAAAACGATATACCGGTCGATAATTTACACCATCACAATCATTCATAATTATTATTATTATTTTAATAAGAATATTCATCAAAGTCTGATCATAAACAACATCAATAATAATCATCACAATATCCAATAACAAATAGCGGTCTAGCATTGAGTGTTAACACTCTAGCTTATCGTCATATATCATATAAGGTTCTTTAGTTATCCAAACATCATTTTTTTAAAAAAAATTGTCTTTATATTGATGTATCAAAATAGAATTTTTTATTTTCAAAAATAGCATTTTCGGACTTAAAATATTTGTAACGGTCGACCGTTGGATCTACACGGTCGTTCATACCGTTCTGGATAAAACGCAGGAAAAACAGAGTTACTATTCATCATCTTCAACCTTCGATCCAATTTCTCAAAATACCATAAAAGCTTCTAAGCTTTAAACTAATTTTACAAAAATGTTTTCTAACGTCCATAGATCATTCACAAATGATTTATTTGAAGCTTTATCAACAAAACAAAATTGGTGATTGTGAATATCAAAATATTTATTATTCTAAATATATATGAATCAATAAGTTCAAGGATCATTCCAATGCCTTCTAAAGTTGTTTAAAATCATGATAGACCTGGAAATCAACGAGATGAAGCTCAACGAACGAACGGGAGCGAAAACAACGTCGGAAACTTCAAAACTCATCACTTCCCGTCACTACTGTACCAGCCCTGGTTTTCGGGTTATATCTTTTTCGTTGCTCAACGAAGTCGTGAACCGTTTGAAGCTACGGATTTGTAAGACATAAGGCTACAACTTTTGTTTAGAAACCAGATTAAAATAATGATGTTTAGATGGTGTAAAAAGGCTCACAAGTGGGCTGATTTGCACAGGGAATGTTTTCTTCATTCAACTTTTTCGGGCAACTTCCGGCAAGAATCGTGGCTACCTCTAAAACTACGTTGACGACGATCACTTGCGGTCTATTTTCTATACTCTAATGAAGCTATATGAATTGGAATGGATGAATTTGGTGTAGGAATGAAGAAGAATGGAGCTCTCCATTTATAGGTGAGGAGAAGGAAAAGAAACCAAAAGTAAGTGGTCTCCTTCAAATCCTTCTTTGTGTGATTTTGAGCAGCTACGTGGGATTTTGGAGAATTTTAGAAGCCTCTTCCTAATTGGGACTAAAATGATCCCAATCGGGGTACACTTTTTTATCCAACTTTCTCCAAATTGAAATTTGAATGTACCGTTACGATGAAACAGTCAAGTTCTACGCGACAATATAATTTTTACATTTTTTTGAAATACTTTTTCTGGCACCATATTTTTGGATGTTGACTTTGACAGAGTCAAAATTGAATTAATTGATATATATTAAAAGTACTCTCATATTCAATCAATAATATTCAATTTACATAATTTATTTCAATAAATGATATTACAAAAGTTCACATCTTTAACCACTTCTCATTTTTATGCAAATTACATATTTAAAATGTCACTGTTCAAAATCTGTACATTAGGTTTGTTCATAAAATATACTATTTGATTCGTCTTTTCGAGACCTATCCATAAAACTCAATTTTAACAAAAAATTCTTTTATTTTTGGTCAAAAATAGAGATAATATTTTGTTGGGTCAAAACATTATTTTGAAATTCTTTTATCATAAAATAACTTTTAGGCCATGTTTTGGGCGTTACAAGAATATTCTTCAAATAATTGCACAACTCTACCAGATTGACCAATGTTTGCTTTTGTTGTTTTAATTTAGCCATTTCTGATGGACCTCCAGACTCTTCTCCCTTGGGATTTTTGTAAACCTCTCATACGACCCTTCCAAAAATTATAGTTTAGTCCACATAAAAGTGCTGGTCATTGAACATTGGTGCCTTCCTTCATATTACCCATGACCAAGATTGAATCAAGCTAGAAATTTAAGCTTGTCCCATATAGCTGGATGAATAATCTATCTGTTGAAGGGAATAGACTATCCGTTGCATTTGCTGGCTTCAATTTTGAACGAAGAGTGAGATTAAGGATTCTTCATTGGAATGGGTGTTTGGACATACCCAATTGTTTGAAGAAGGATTCCTTTTACACAGAATCCGTCTTTTAGTTGTTGTTCAAGAATTCTGGACTGTAGCTCTTTATTGAGTGGAGTACCCATTTTGTCTTCTTGTGTTTGTTTAAGAATTCTGGGCGAGCTCTTCAATTTGAGAAGTCCAAACTTTTGTCTTCAAGTCATTTGTTCTTGAACCAGCTTAATTATCCTTAATCTAGCCGTTGAAAATCAAGAATTTAATTTTTCCTTACCAACGGGTAGAATTTCTTCATTCATGACTTAGATAATTTTCTAAGTCTTTTCTCACTAGTCTGTATCTGAGAGTTCATTTCTTCCTTGATACATCCGGTTCTTGGCTGACAAATCCGAATGGGTCATTCTTAGACTTCCGGGTGAGAAAGAGATCCGTGCTAGTCTTTCGATCTGGATGACCTAGTCTTCAGCAGTTTGTTGCGAGACGTCCAGGTATTATTGAGTATTCCGGATTTGAGAATCTTCAAAGAAACCAACTGCTTTGAGAATTCCTTACTTGTCTCTGACATTTTCGATCAAGAATTCCAATTTCCATATCAGTGAATTTGGTTAAGTCTTCAAAGATTAACATCAAACCACAACGTGAAATATCACACGTTTTATTGGAAATCTCAAGAACTCAGTTTTAACAATATTTCTAAAAAGAAAAATTACATTGAATATTGGGGTGACCTAAAGTCCCTATTACAATCTAAATACATCATCATCAAAATCTATAATTTTTCCTAACACGCTTTGATACCAAACGAAAATATCTTAGAGTGCCATGGGAGTCATCGATTAAAAATAATCTACGCAGAAAGATAGATCAAATAGGCCGTTGAGAGGATGTTATAACATTGGTCATAGAAATATTTATCAAATAGGGTGCTATATCATTTTCTCCGTCTAATGCACACACGCAGAAAATAAAGTACAAATAGTAAACAAACACAAAAATTTACTTGCGTAGGTCGGAGCAAAATCTCATATCTTTCCAGGCCCTACGTCTGTGTTACAACTCTTCAATGAACTAACACAATAGATTACACCAACCACAAACAATAGAACGACGCTTTTAAATGTTTATGTAACGCCCCAAAAATAGGTCTATCAGAATTATTTAATTAATAACTAGTTAAATACTAAGAAGGATCCAAAAATAAATGATTTATAAAATTTGTCAATAACTAATGAAAATTATATCGTTGTGTAGAGTTTGACTGTCTGACCGAAACGGTTCAATCAGATTTTAGTTCAGAGAAAGTTAGACCAAAAAGAGTATCCCGACTAGGACAAAAAATAATCCCAATCAGAGAGAGTCGTAGGAAACTCATTCGAATCGCACTAGCCACTCAGCAATCGCCGATCAAAATCACATAGAATTCCGTTGGCTTCTTCCTCCTCACCTACACTATATAAGGAAGACCATTCTCTCCCATTTCTTCACCATTTCCCTTCAAATTTGTTCTGAGAGTTAGCTTTGAGTGTGGAGAACGCAGTGGTATTCTCAATTTGGTGAGAAGTTGCCGGAGTTGGGAGTAATCGTCGATATGGGTTTTCCGGAATATTTCCAAAACCCCCGTTCAAGTTCGAGGTAAGCCCTTAGATATATCTAGTGATTAGAATGTTCATATAGATCGTTTCTATGTTCATAAACAATTGTTTGGTTGAGTTTTGTGCTTGAGATACTTGAAGAACCAAGAATCATAAACTTTAAAATTGTTGTTAAAATTACGAAACAGTAGAGGCTTTACCGTTGGTAGCTGTTCTGCTAGAGGTACATAGGTACGGACGCACCAAGGTACCGTGACACGGTACCGAGGTACCGTAACGGGTACCGTCGAGAACCCAAAATTTTCCAGAAACCAAATTTTGAATTAGTAAATCCTATTTTTGATATTAATCAATTATGATCAATATAAAAATGATTTCTAGAAATAAATATGATGTTTTCACAAATCCAAGAACCTTGTTAAAGGCATGACATTAAGCTAGGGTGTTAACACTCGACGCTAGGCCGCTATTTGTTATCAAATGTTATGATGATTATTATTGATGTTATTTGTGAGCAAACTTTGATGAATATTCTGATTAAATGATAATCGTAAGTGATTGAATCATAATTGAAAGTGAATATGTTGATGACTATGAAAATGATGTGTAACGTTAAGGGTATCTAGAAGAATTCTAAGATATACCCATATGACCAGTTTAGTTGAATTGATATTGATTTTAAAGGATATCTAGAAGAACTCAAAGATATACTCATATGACTAATTTAGTTAGGCCTTGCGGGTATGATGTCCGATGGCCAGAGTTAAAACGTACGTTCGGGATCCGCAAACTAAACTTGAGTACCTACTCATTTAAGGGTCCCAACCAACCCAACGGTGAGTAGTCCGCTATTCGGTTCCTTGTGTACCTTAAGCTAAGGCTAGTTTAAGAGTTGGAAACCATTTTTGAAAATATTATACCTTAAACTTGACTAGCTTAAGAACTGGTTTGAAGTAACTTAAACTAGAATTAGTTTTAGAGTTGGTAAATATTAATAAATTAGCCTTAGATTAAAGATAGTTTAAGAGCCCTGTTGAAAAGGAATGTTGGATGTTGACTATTGAATGTTGAATCCCTGAACTGAATATTATGTGCATGATATCAAATGATTTGATTATGAATTGAGATTCAATTTATATGGATGTTTGATCCATTAGATATCCTTACTCAGCTTCACCGCTGAGCGTGTAGTATGTTCTAGTTGCTACATGCAGGAAAGCAGAAAGAATGAAGCGACTATTCTTGGCGGCAGATGGGGTGAAATAGTCGGGATGGATGTGTGAATTTGAATTATTGTTTCTAAAAGACATAAATTTATAATGTTTTTAGTTGTGATTTATTAAGTTTCTGCAACTTTAAATGCTTCATTATTATTCTGAATAATTTATTATGAAATAAAGTTTGAAAATATTTGAAATGCTTTGAATGATTACAAATACCAAGTTTATACTTTAGTCCGAAAGGGGCTACAGACTTGGACGAATTAGGGTGTTACAGTTTATGACAAAATCTACCTCACGTAAGACTTCTAACTCAAACCCTCTTACAAAGAACTCAACTAGCACAAGTGGGATGAGGTCATAATTAATTTCTTTGAAATGCTTTGCTGATTATGGTAAAGTTGAACATATCTCACACTAATTTTTTTTTAGGCAGAAAGTTAAACAATTTTTATCGATCTTAGTTGTAAAATTTTGAGCAAAAGTAGCGAGAAGATCAAGCATGCATTAATCAGGTAAAGAAATAGAGTTTTGACTAGGGAGATAATTCAACATCAAAAGAAAATTAGTATTCATTCGAATAGAAGATAAAAGCACCAACCGCCAGGATGCATTGTTTTTGATGGTGTAAATTAGCTAGAAAGAGTTCAGTACGATGGACTGAGTCCAAGGGAGTGAGCCGATCACACAAACTAAGTACTAATCACACTTAAAGTATCGGAAGGGTTGTAGGTGAGAACACTTAGAACCCGGTTGTTATTATAGACTTATAGAGTACAGAGTTATAACACGGCTATGCTCCAAAGTTCTCTATCTAAAATCAGTTACCCTTGTAAGAGGATTTACATAGGTATTTAGGGGGGGGGGGGGGGGAAGTAATACAAAGTACTACAGTCATGCCGATATCACGTGCATTGTGGTAGGGGTGTTCAAGAATATCCGATTAGAAATATCCGTCTACGATCCGGACAGATCCGATCCGAAAAATGGATATCCGATCTGATATTTTAGCTTTCAGATATTTCTGATCGGATACCCAAGAAAAATTAGATCAGATATGGATTCAAATTCTGGTATTTTTCGGATAATCAGAATCCGATTTTTTTGGGTATATGTTTAATGGAATTTTAGGGAGATATATTATGGCTATATGTTTAATGTAATTTTATGTTGATTTTGGAACTTAAGCATTTTGGACTTTTTACATTAGCATTTTGGAACTTTTTTGCTTTAGTACTGCTTTTTTTGGTTTGTTTAGGCCAAACTACCAGAGTTACTCCCAAATTAAATTTGGTATCATTTTTTTCTTAGGCCATTATCTAGTGGTGGAATTTTTTCTTTTAGTAAATCTATATTGAATTTGATATTATGGGCTGATTTTGCTATTTTACCATTTTTTTTTGTAAATTTTGGCTAAAAAGTTAACTTTTCAGATAATCCAATGATCCGATCCAAAAAGTCGGATATCCAAATTTTGGATATTTGAATATTTTCGGATTGGATATGAAATGAGTTTTACATTATCCAAAATTTTCGGATATCCGAATTTTTGAATCAAATCAAATCAGATCGCTCTGATTGAACACCCCTACATTGTGGCCACACACGACACACTCGACTACCACGCAAGGATGATGTCTACTATAGCCATACTCTTTCTAATCATACGACTGACTAACCTACGGGAGATTTTCGTTGCAGAGTAGATACTACATTTCCCCCCATCTTGTCCCTTAATCATTCGCTACCTGCCCATGTCAGCCACAAGCGATCTTCCACCAAGCCCCTGCGCCCAGTGCAGGGTCCATCTTCACTAAGGCTATAACTAGTGGTTCAAATGCCAAAAACATACTTGTCGAGACTGAAATTTTGAAGTCAACCTAATCTATTATAAGTTTTTTAGTGTCACAAGGGATAAATTTAAATTCGACCCCACTCTCTATTAATTATAATATCAGAACTATAATACCGGTTTAGGCTTATTGGGTATTTTTTGTGCTTATAAGTTGATCTATTTTTTATAAACTATCTTTGTGCCAATTAGTTTTTTATAAATTATCTCTGTTTTGATCAGATTATTTTTAAAATTATCACTTATCTTTTATGAATATCATCAAAAAATGACTTACGTCCCATTTAAGTCACTTCAAAAAATACTTAAATAAGTAACTTAAAAATTAAAAATCATTTATCAATGATAAATAAATAAATACTCGTACAAACAAGTACTTCCTTGATAACACTAAGAACATGTTTTTTAAACTTATTTTTATTGCAATCAATTTGGTTCAAATTAGACCTGATGGGTATATCCTTATACCCGACCCGGATAACCGAAAGGGACAGGTCAAAATATGACCGGTCACTTTTATCAAGTCACCAAATGATGTTAACTCTTCGATTGGGACGGGTCAAAAATTGACCGGTCACTTCCACTAAAAAAGTGACCGGTCACATTTTGGGCGTTAGCCAATTCGTCACTTCATGTTACGAAGGATAGTCTAGAGGACCAAAGAGACGGGTCGAACTCAAGAAATGACCGAACAACCTTGGAGGAAAGATGACCGGTAAGGTTGCGTCACTTGGGAATGGCAATCAACATCAAATGCCAGGGGACCACCCCGCTGTTCGGCCTTCACGAGGCAAGTAGTGAAAGGAACATTTGTCACTTTGCAGGGTTGATTGGATTGAGAATATCCATTTATAGTCTTTGATTGAACAGTACTTGTCTTGGCTTGTAGTTGCTAAATTCATTGATTGAATAGTAGGTTGATTATGTACAGTGACCTTCCCACGGGCTTCCTATTTTGTCCATGGATGAACAGGGGAAGGTCACAAATCCTCCTCTATAAATATGAAGATTTTTGATAGAGGAGGGGATCCAATTTTTCTCTCACTAAAGTTCACTCTTGAGATAGAGTAAGAAATATAATTCGGACTGAGGAGAATTACCCGGTCTAGGTCATACTTTGTGTTCTTGCTGTGTGTTTTATATTACGGGTCGAGTGTGTCTAGGTCAAACCCGGTTAACCCACCCCGCTACATTTACACCATCATTTTTTGGCGCCGACCGTGGGACCGATTTTTAAAGTTTTTTTGACCAGGTCAAAACTTTACCCCCACTAAATATCCACAATCATGTCTTCGAGCAACTACAACGTTGTGTCAAGCCAGGCTGCGAGTGAAAGCACTCCTGCCTTCCCATTGATGATGTCGAGCATGGGGACGACCTTTGCTCCGATCACCACTGTAGGATCGATTGGCATGATCCCAATCATGTCAACCCCTACTCCTACGCCGACGACAACAATGTTTTCCAGGCTCGATAACAACCCCTGGTGGAGCATTCACACCAATGGAAAGACTTGGCGGGAGTCGTCACGCCCAGTCTCGTCGTTCTAGGGAATCTGAGACGATTCACCAAGACGAGGAGGAAGCAGAAAGCCAACCGAGGGCGTCGGCATATACCAGGCTCTCATACGATGAGGGTGACCTGGACAAGATAGGGAGCGTAGCAAGGAAACTACGTGCCCTGGAGGAAAAAGTGGAAGAGAAGGCGGGAGCGAAAAAGCACACCTTGGCTAAATCTCCCTTTTCGGCCAGGGTACATGCGCAGAGGTTGAGACGGAAGATTAAGCTGGACGTGGAGAAATTCACAGGAAAGGAGGATCCAAACGTCCACCTTGACACCTTCCACAATGCAGCACAGATGGCTGGGTGCACTGATGCTGAGGAATGCCTACTCTTCTTCTCATCCTTGAGAGGAGGCCGGTGGAATGGTTTAATGGCCTTCCCCATGGCAGAATCGGGTCCTTTGAGAAACTTGCCGAAGTTTTCCGCAAGAAGTATCAGGACAATTGCATCAAGAGGAAGAAGTTCACCTACCTTAACACGGTAGGGCAGAAGGAGAAGGAGTCCTTGACTCAATTCTTGACCCGCTGGAGGGACGAGGTCGACGAGGTAGAAGAGATGGACGACAAGACGGCCATGTCTTTGCTGATGAATGCCTTCCGGTCGGGTGACCTCTACACCGAATTCTGTAGGAGGCCACCCTCCTCTTACCAAGAAGCCTACAATACGGCATGGGAGTATGCCGACGCGGAGGTCTTGAATAAGAGCAAGCGGGAATTGGAGGAAGGATATACGAAGGTGAAAACCGACAAGCCGAAGAAAGGCGACCAAGCGGAAGGGTCCAAACTAAAGGCTACATATGACAGGTCTGTCCATCAAATAAGGGATGATAATAAGGGAGAGCAGTCCAAGAGGCCATGGACGGAGAAGTGGTGTACCTACCACCAATCCGACTCCCACAATACGGCGGATTGTCGGAATGTCAAGGCTGTGCTCAAAGAGATGGCCTTGAAGGGAGAGCTTGGGGAAGGTTACGCGACGGGGAATAAGAAGGATCTGAAAGCGAACACCTAGACCCGTCCTCAGGGAAAAGACCAGGGAAGGGGAAAATCCGGGAAGGATAACAACAATCCAGATAAAGAATTCATTGAGATGATTGTCGGTGGCCCGGAAGGCGGGGACACTGCCTCCCAGCGGAAGAACTGGGCCAGGAGCTTACACGTAGCGGTGGTTTCCTTGGAATCACAAGGAAAGCAGGCAAGAAGGGAACCTATCACTTTCACTGATAGGGATTTGCCCAGGGCATCAACGGGGCTGATGTGGCCAGAGTACTAGTTGACACAGGAAGCAGTGTCAATGTTTTATACTTAGATGCTTTCAAGAAATTGAAGCATGACAGGTCCATGTTGAGGCCATTGCAAACTCCATTGTCAGGCTTCACTGGAGCTAGCATAGAAGCGGAAGGTCAGATAACCTTACCGGTTACCTTGGGGTCAGGTAACAGGACAGTGACCAAACAAATGAGATTTGTTGTGGTCGACATCAAGTGTGTACATAATGCTATTCTTGGTAGACCTGGAATCAACCAGGTCAGGGCCATCATTTCTATGGCACACTTATGCATGAAGTTTTACACTCCCAATGGAATTGGGGAGGAAAGGGGTGATCAAAAGAACGCCCGGTCCTGCTACCTGGAAGCAGTCAAGAAGATGACCCGCCAGTTCGAACAAATTGAATTAGTCTCCCAGCAGGTAGACAAGGGTGAGGAGAAGGCTAGAATTGAGCCGGATGCAAACACAGAGGAGATCCAGATTGATACCTCCAATCCTGAGAGGAAGGTCAAAATTGGGGCTGATCTTCAGGAAGAGTTAAGGACTGAGATTGTCCAGGTGTTGACTAGGTATAAATCATTATTTGCCTGGAGTGTTGCTGATATGCCCGGGATTGACCGGTCAGTCATTTGCCATCGTCTCTCTATTCTTGAGGGGTCTAGGCCTGTAAGACAGAAGAAGAGATTCTTGACAAGTGATAGGAGGGACTTTGTGAAGAAAGAGGTCAAGGACCTACTTGAGGTAGGTCATATCAGGGAAGTAAACTACCCTGAATGGCTGGCCAATGTTGTCCTGGCCCCGAAGGGTGATACCTGGATGATGTGCGTGGACTACACAGACCTCAACAAGGCATGTCCAATGGATTCTTACCCTCTCCCTAGCCTGGACCAAATGGTTGATGAAACCACCGGGTGTGAGCTGCTTAGCTTCATGGATGCCTTTAAGGGGTATCATCAAATCTTCATGGCGGAGGATGATGAGGAGAAGACGGCCTTCCTCACTCCGGACGGCACATACTGTTACAAGGTGATGGCCTTTGGGTTGAAAAACTCAGGGGCAACTTACCAGAGAATGGTCAACAAATTGTTCAGGCCTTTGCTTGGACGGACCATGGAGGCCTATGTCGATGATATGCTGGTGAAGAGCAAGGCAAGTGACATACATGCTCAGGACCTGGAAAAATGCTTTGAGATTATGGCTAGGCATAATCTTAGACTTAACCCGAAGAAGTGTGTTTTTGCTGTGAGGACGGGGAAGTTCTTGGGCTTCATGGTCACGAAGAGGGGGATTGAGCCAAATCCTGAGAAAATCAAAGCCATTGTTGAGATGCAAACCCCAACATTAGTAAGGGATGTCCAGCAGTTAACAGGGCGCTTGGCGGCCGTAAACCGGTTCTTGTCCAGGTGGGCAGAGAAGGCTTTGCCTTTCTTTAAGGTTTTAAAGAAAGCCAATACCTTCCAATGGGATGATGAATGTGCCAGGGCATTCGAAGAGCTAAAGACATACCTGACTTCGGATATCGTCCTATCCAAGCCGGAAACGAAGGAGACCCTATACCTCTACCTGGGGGTAACTTGGATGGCCGTTAGCTCGGTCTTGATGAGGGATGATGGGGTCTAGAGGCCTATTTATTATGTAAGCAAGACCTTAAATGGGGCGGAAAGTAGGTATACTCCTATAGAGAAGGCAGCGTATGCACAATTCATAACGGCGAAGAAACTCACCTCCTACTTCCAGGCCCACCCCATCATCATGCTGACTGACCTACCATTGGGCACGGTCATGAGGGACTCTACTTCATCAGGAAGAATGATCAAATGGGTCATGATGCTTACCCAATTCAGCATTGAATATCGTCCGAGGACGGAGATAAAAGGGCAGGCTGTGGCTGATTTTCTTGTGGAGATGACGGGTCACCAGGCAGAAGAACCGGCCAGGGCCATCACTGAGCTTTGGTGGTCCATGTCGGTCGACGGAGCCTCTGGACCAAAAGGTTATGGGGGAGGTGTGGTATTCACAACTCTGGAAGGGTTTAATGTATATCATGCCTTGATTTTTAATTTCAAGCTCACAAACAATGAGGCCGAGTATGAGGCGTTGATAGGGGGCTTGAGATTGGCCAAAACCCTACAAATCACATGCCTCAAGATCAAGTACGATTCAAGCTTGGTGGTAGGCCTCATCAATGGCAACATGGAGGCCAAAGGAGAGAAAATGCAGAAGTACAGAGACTTGGCAAGGGCACTATTGAAGGACCTGACTGAGTATGTGATGGAGCAAATCCCTAGGGGGGAGAACACCGATGCTGATTTGCTATCAAAATTGACGCAAGCAGCCCCGGAGCATGTGTCCAAGCTGGCCAGGATCGAGACGCTGGAGAAGGCTAGCAATGAAGGGTTTTCTTGTGAGCCTGATAGAGGAGGATGGACAGCCCAATCTAGGCCTGGTGGAGCCGGATGATATTTGGATGGATGATTTGGTCAAGTATTACATGACCGGGCAATTCCCTGAGAATGAGGACAAGGTAAGAAAAGTAAAGTTGAGGGCTCCAAGATTCCAAAGGCTAGATGGAAGGCTATACAAAAGGGCATTTGGCGGTCCGTTGCTGAGATGCTTGACCAGGGCGGAGGCGGAAAGAGTGATCATCGAAGTTCATGCGGGTGTTTGTGCAGCCCACCAAATGTCCAGGACACTCGCACAAAGGATCATCTTGCTAGGTTACTTTTGGCCTACAATGAACCAAGATTGAGAAAAATATGTGCAGAGGTGCAAGACTTGCCAGGTGTTCTACAAGTTTCCGGGAAGACCTGCAACCTACTACCATCCAGTTTCCAATGTTATTCCATTCGCAAGGTTTGGGATGGACATCATTGGAGCCTTCCCTCAAGCTCAAGGGAGGAAGAAGTACGTAATAGTTGCTATCGACTATTTCACAAAGTGGGTAGAGGCTGATGCATATGCAACCATTACAACCAAGCAATGCTAGCGCTTCGTTTGGAAGAACATCATCACTCGGTTCGGGTCTCCACGTAACATCGTGACGGATAACGGGCCTCAATTTCGGAATCCAGGGTTCACCAAATACTTGGAAGACTTCGGGATTACTCACAACAAGGCTTCTGTGGCCTACCCGCAAGGGAATGGCCAGGTGGAGAATGCGAACCGCACAATAGTCGATGGGATCAAAAAGCGGTTGGGTGACGCAGGTACGAATTGGTTAGAGGAGTTGCCACATATCATCTGGGCTTACCGAGTCACTTCAAGAAGGGCCACAGGGGAGACACCCTTCGTCTTTACATATGGGTGTGAGGCCAGACTACCCATCAAAGCTAAAATAATAACCTTTCGGGAGAAGGTCTATGAAGAGAAAGGGAATGAGGAAAACCATTTGGCAGAGCTAAACTTGCTGGAAGAAAGGCGGATGGTCGCTGAGGCTAAAATGACGGAATACTAGCAAGCAGCCAAGGCCTACCATGATAACAAGGTAGGGCCTGGTTATTTCCAAGTGGGTGATGAGGTCTTGAGACGAAGGGAGGCTAGCAAACCCGGAGACGGGGGAAAACTTGCAAAGAAATGGGAAGGCCCATATAGGGTCATATCAATATTACGCCTTGGGACATACAAGTTAGAAACAATGGAAGGTCGAGAGTTGGAAAGGTGCTGGAATTCCCACCACCTTAGAAAATTCTACTGATAGGCCAAATTGGCAGGGCATGTATTTGTAATACCCCTTCGATGATAAATAAGAGCTTTCTTCGATACTTGTGTTGCTGGGTCAGTAATACTAAAATAATATGTCTTGATGTAAGAGGCAAGGTAAAAAAAAAAGATAAACCCTTGAGATAGGGGCCTTGATGTTGAGGTATGGCCTTGAGATAGGCTGGGTCTGGAAGAGGACTCGCGTCCATACTTACATGGATCCCTACCAAATTTTCGTTTGGATAGGGGCAGAAAGATGCCAAAGTAAAAAAAAAAATTACCGTCTTGCATGAGCCATCCTTTGCGGATTGAAGGGTCTAGGGAAGACTAGAATTCACTTCAAACGCATAACATATGGACATGTAGGATTGGATGAGGGCTGGTTCTCACTGGCATACCCCCACGTGGGAAGATTGGGTTGGCTAGGTCAACCTAATGATTAGAGAAAGGCACATTAAAACACTTAAAACCTGGAAGAGGGGCCCTGGAAGAAAGGTGTTGCCTGAAAGAGGGCTGAACCTTGAAGAGGGTTCGCAATCATAGGACATGGTCAAAATCTCCGAAGAAAGTTCGGGTCTTGATGTTGAGACTTGATGATTCCAAAACCGATTCGGATTATTCGTTCGAAATTTGAGCAAGGTTACTGTTAGGCATGACATCCAGGGCAAAGGGGTAAAGGAAAGTGGCATGGTCAAAAGTGACCGGTCACTTTTTGATGTTTTGGATTGGTAAGAAAATGCGAATGGGAAAAAATTAAAATTTGACCGGTCAACTTTTAGGAAAGTGACCGGTCACTTTTTAGCTGGTGGATTTGATGAAATTAGACAAATCTTAAAAAAAAATATTTTTTGACCGGTCACATTTTTGACCCGGCACCTGGACAGGAAATTTGACGTCATGCTGGTTACATATTGCAACCAAGCTATTAGAAGTTGGTCATGAAGAATTCAACCTAGACGAGCGTCACATTCTAACCTGGAAGTTGATTGGGTCAGAAGACAAGCGGGGAAGAAACCGACCTAGACGTTTTCAAGTCAAGAAACCAGGACATGAGATGACCTGGAAGTTTTCAAGCCTTGCGTCTAAAGTGGTCTTCAAAACTTCCAACCTAGCCTACTACACCAGGACATGAGATGACCTGGACGTTTGTTGTAGTTCAAACTAGACATAAGCCGGTCCAGAAGACTAGTCAGGCATGAGGTGCTCTAGACGTTTCATGGGGTGTAGAAATAAAGGTTTAGACCTGGACGTTTACAAGGGTTGTTAAACCTGGACACCTTCGAAACCCACCTAACTAGGACATTAGATGACCCTGACATTCCTAAAGGATAAAGCCGGTTACTTCTTTTGACTTGGAATCAAGCATATTCAAGAAAATTGTCAACCAAGCCAATGAGGCCTAGACGTTTTCAAGACCAGGACATGAGATGGCCTGGACGTTCTTTAAAACGATTCCTAAGGTATAAGGCCGGTTAGTTTTATTGGCTTGGAAGTTCATTCAAAGGCGATCAAGAAAAAGAAAAGAAAAGCAATCATGCAAGAAACAATAACCATGCATAGAAAAGGAGTTCAACCATGCAAATTGAAGCAGATCGACCGGTAAAAGATAAAGGCATGCCAAGAGGATTTAAGTTTCATACAAATCAAAAGTAGGCCGGACATCCCCCAGGCCTTGGGAAAATTTAGTGTTTGAAAACATACCCTAACCTACTCAAGGGGAATGGGGGGAGCTGGCTCTTCCTTGTATAGGGCTGGAAGCTTCAACTTGGCCGGGTCGAAAGAAGGGTCCTTCCTCTGGAGTCTGGCATAGAGAAGAGATCTATCTTCCTTTTGGCCACACTGAAACCCATAGGACCCGACATCTGTTATCATTCTCTTCCCTTCCGGTTCCTTATACATGACTTTGAAAAAATCCATGGTGTCCTCCGGATTGGTGAGAATGGACCGGGAAACTTCAGTGTGATGGCAGGCGGCCCAAATCACAGCATCATCAGGAAAGGTCTCCTCTTTTGACCGGGCAGTCTCTTCAGCTTAGGCCAAAGCATCTTCCAGCTCTGCCACCTTCCTCTCCGCCTCCACCAACTTGGCCATTTCCTCCTCTAACCTGTCCCTTTCAGCGATCAGCTCTTCTTCCAGCTTCTTCTCCCTCTCAACCCGGTCATTGATCTCTAACTTAGAGGAGTCAAGGAGGAGGGTGAGCTCGAAAACCTGGTCCTTTGGTTCAACGATTGACCGACCAACTTCTTCAGATATATCTAGCCTGGAAAACATGCCTATCAGTAAAAGCAAGGAAAGAATTTAACCGGGAGGAAAATCAGAGTGGGTACCTTTCTAAGTTTCTTGGCCAAGGACAGAAATGTCACTTCAATGGACTCCCCCTCCAGATCTGATAGCCTGACCTTCTTCCTCCTTTCCCCCCTGGAAGTCTTGTGGGAACCCTTCCTTTTCTGAGAGGAAGAATGACCGGTCCCTTTTCCTTTGGCCTTGACATCCTTCTTAGGAGAAGGGACCCGGTCACTTTCAGAGAGATGGGTGGCTGGAGGAGATTTCAGCTTCTGGCTCTGTTCATGGATAGGGCTACACCGGGCACTTGTGGCCCCATCCATTTCAGGGAAGTGAGGAGGAGAAGGAGGCTTGGAGAGAGGAGACCGGTTGGAGTGGAGGACTTGGACATCATCGTCGTCATCCTCGATGATGGTGTCATCCTGTTGAAGTTCATGTCTGAAAAAGAACAAAGCAACAAATGACTGGTTAGTTTTTAAGCCTTGTACATAAATAAAGAAAATGAAAGTAAGAAGCTTAAGAGAAGATGATCGACCTGGACGAGGAGAACTGGCCTCAGCATGACCATCCAGGGAGTTTGCCCGGTCATCTTCTGCGTCATGGGTCGCAGATTCACCCCCATCCGGATTAAGTAGCCGGAATACCCAGCCTCCATAGGCATAAGGTTTCCCGGTCACATGATCACCCTTGAGAAGTTTCTCGCAGGCGTCCTCAAGATCTTTAGTGGACTCCGGATGAACCCTTTCAGGTTTAGAACCCGGTCAACCCACTCAGGGTTAGAGAAAGGAAATTGGTCAGGAGGGAATTCAACAAAAACAAATCTTTTTTTCCATCTTTTGTGGCTAGGGGGAAGACCGGTCACAAAAGATCTCTTATTACGAGAATGAAAATAGACGAAGCCCGGGCAGTTACTAGTCCCGGGCAAGACTTCGTACATATGGAGGAAAAGCTCAAGGGAAGGGTTGATTTTCAGATTTTCACAGATATTAACAAAACAATTTAAGAACCGGTGAGCGTTTGGAGTAAGTTGACCGGGCAAAACATGAAACTTTTTACAGATTTCAATAAGGAGGGGGCGAAGAGGAAAAATAATACCTCCCTCCAGAGAAGCAACATGGAAACCCAACCGGGTTCCCTAGTGGGGTTCAATGATGTTGGGCCAGGTGGTTTTGGAAAGGACTTTGTAGCCCGGTGGGAGGATGGTACGGACCTCTGCCAAAACCTTTTTAGTAACTCTAGAAGACTCTTTGAACACCGGTCTAACATCAAGGGCTAGGAAGCCCAAGGATCCCAGTCGTTCTTCCCAATGCTCCCAGCTAAGGACCTTGGGATTGAATCGACCGGGCAGTTGATTCAAAGGGACAGGCTCCTGGGCAATTATTTCCCGGGCCTGAGAGTTAGACTGTTGGGAGGGGCGACGAATCAAAGGAGTGACATGGGGAGAAGAAGATTCAGAGTGGGAAGAGGAAGAGGGCTGAGAGCCTGATCCATAGGATTGGCCAGATATGTTTTGGCTATCAGAAGACATGACCTAGGCCTACCGGTCAAAAATGGAAAGATGAAAGAATTAAAAGACTAGGAGGACTGGAGGACTTACTTGGCAGAGAGCTAGAGAGAGAAAGTTGACCGGGCAAATCAAGAGAAGCGAAGGAGGAAATCGAAGAAATGAGATGGGTTGGAGGAGTATTTATAGGAGAGAGGGAGGCGGTTTGGAACTCGAGGCGACAGGTGGGAGAAGGAGAGCTTGACACGTGGAAGAGGTAATGATTACGGGGGGAAATTTTGAATTTTGAATGGTAAGGTGGAAGGTTTTGGAGGGAAATTCCAAAAACTTAAGGGTCAGGGCTAATGTTTGGACTTCCACTAACCCAAATGGTCAGGTCATGCAACGTATTCCACAAATCCAAAAGTGTCAGGTCTGATATGAAGACGATGAATCCAGGAAATGGGCAGGTCTCCATAGAAAGGTCATGGGAATGGCTTGAAAATTTAAAAAAGGGACAGGGCAACGAGAATGAATTGATGATTCCAGAAGAAGACAGGTAATTCTAAAAGCAACATGTCTAAAAGGACAGGTCAACGAGAATGCCATTATGAATTTAGAGAAGGATGGGTTTTGAAAAGGAAAGGCTTGATAATTCAAAGAAGGACAGGTCTTGAAAAAGAAAGTCTTGGCAATTCAAAGAAAGACAGGTCTTGAAAGGGAAAGGTTTGATGATTCAAAAAGACAGGTAATGAGAGAGACTAGGCGATGAGAAAGGACTCGTCAACAAGGGTGAGTTGATGATTTCAAAGTGTGATAGGTCAACACAAGTATACTTCCCGCCCTTGATGATTTCCTCACAAGGCCGGTAAGTGGAGGACTTCTTGATGGGTATATCCTTATACCCGACCCGGTCACTTTTATCAAGTCAACAAATGATGTTAACTCTTCGATTGGGACGGGTCAAAAATTGACCGGTCACTTCCACTAAAAAAGTGACCGGTCACATTTTGGGCGTTAGCCAATTTGTCACTTCATGTTACGAAGGATAGTCCAGAGGACCAAAGAGACAGGTCGAACTCAAGAAATGACCGAACAACCTTGGAGGAAAGATGACCGGTAAGATTGCGTCACTTGGGAATGGCAATCAACATCAAAGGCCAAGGGACCACCCCGCCGTTCGGCCTTCACGAGGCAAATAGTAAAAGGAACATTTGTCACTTTGCAGGGTTGATTGGATTGAGAATATCCATTTATAGTCTTTGATTGAACAGTACTTGTCTTGGCTTGTAGTTGCTAAATTCATTGATTGAATAGTAGGTTGATTATGTACAGTGACCTTCCCACGGGCTTCCTATTTTGTCCATGGATGAACAGGGGAAGGTCACAAATCCTCCTCTATAAATATGAAGATTTTTGATAGAGGAGGGGATCCAATTTTTCTCTCACTAAAGTTCACTCTTGAGATAGAGTAAGAAATATAATTCGGACTGAGGAGATTTACCCGGTCTAGGTCATACTTTGTGTTCTTGTTGTGTGTTTTATATTACGGGTCGAGTGTGTCTAGGTCAAACCCGGTTAACCCACCCCGCTACATTTACACAATCAAGACCATATTAGATCAAAAATACCTTTAAATATAACTACATCCATATCAGATCAAATCAGAATTATTCAAATGAAGTGAAGAAAACAAGCCCTAAATGAAACGCTAGAACTGAGAGGAGCCCACCCATGGACCTAATAATGGGAAGAAAAAGCCCACATGGACAGCTCAACCGCTCTCAAAGGTAGAATTTAGAATAAGAGACCAAATATCGAGCCTCACCAGCGACACTGCGAGAGTAATCTCTCAAAAAGTGAGGGGACTCTTTGCGCGCAATGAGTACTGGTCTCAGCTTACGTTGTCAGTTGACTTATCATGATTTACTTCATCTAACAATCAAGTTTGGTGGAGGATAAGGGGCGTTTTAGCCTTGAGGTGAGCAATTTCACCTTTTGGAACAATAATGGGAAGAAAAAAAAAAAAACGATGGACCAAATGTGAAGTTTCCCGGTCACTTCTCAACCACACCCACCGGACAATATCTCTCCCCGGACCGGCGGATCCCCCCCACCCCCGCGCATGTTAGCTGTCTTAGCCATCATTATTCCTTCGCTCCGCTCCAATCGCAAAACCCCATGCATTTAAATCCATTTACTGCACCCCCCCCTTCTCTCTCCCCCGATGAGTCTCCATTGAATTTAATGGAGAAAATCTCTGCAACCTCTGCTCTGATTCCCTCTACTCTCATTTCTCTCTCTGTATCTATTATAGTCTATGCTTACACACCCACACTCTATCTACATTTCTTTTAGCTTAGATTGGTTATACTGTACTGTTCGTAGTTACTACAGTGCCGAGTACACTGTTTTTTTTCTTCTCTTCTCTTTTTGCTTAATTGCGCTTTGGGGCGCGCAATAAATGCTTTCGCGATTCCTGTCTCGATCATGTGTCACATCGAGACGGTTAGGGACGCATCGCTGTCTTAATTGATTTATCATCCGATCTTGTTGCGCCGGGGGAAATCGAATCGGCGGCGTTGAGGGTTTTTTCTGCCGTTGTCGCGGAGATCGGCGATCTGGGGAGGTTAATTTGCTGGGCTGAGCTGATTCGGCGGGTTTTGCTTGCCGTTTCTGTGATTTGTGGGGTTGGGTTGTGGTTTGGTTCGCGGTTGAGTAGATGAATCCGCTGTGCTGCATTGCTCCGGTTTCAATTGAGGAGGATCGGGGTAATCCGGCGGGGGTGAGGCCTCCGCCGTCGCAATCGCAGTGTCAGATAGGGTTTGAGAATGGGGCGTCTGTGAGACCTGTTGGTTTAGGTTCGAAACCGAGCTTCTCTAATGGACAGTTTTCTTGTTTGAGCACTAGCGAAACTGAAACTTCCGTTGGGCATGATAGGGAAGACATTGCGGCGGCTGATGATTTGCGTGAAACAAAGGGGTATAACGGGAATGAAGGTGGGTGTGTGGCCGGAGTACTGCACAAGTGGGTGAACTACGGGAAGGGGTGGAGAGTGAGGTGGTTCGTATTGGAAGATGGGGTTTTGTCTTACTACAAGGTTCACGGGCCGGATAAGATTTTCATTAGCCCCTTTGTAGAGAAAGGGCTCAAGGTGATCGGGGATGATTCTTGGAGATATATGAGGAAATCCAATGGGAGCAATCATCGGCTTTCTGGATCTTCAAAGCAGTGGAAACCATTTGGGGAAATTCATTTGAAGGTTTTTCTTTGTTTATTTGATGGCTTATTCTCATTTATTATCTGAAATTTGTATATCTACATTCTTGTTGTGGAGTTACTAGAATTTCCTTATTGGCAAGTTCTTCCTTTATTGATACTTCTTCCCTGCAGTTCGTACACAGCTTCTTTTAAATGTTTCTTTCTATATGTGCACAGGTTTCAACCGTTCGGGCTAGCAAGTCTGATGACAAAAGGCTTTCTATATTCACAGGGACAAAGACGCTCCATTTGTGCTGTCTGTCAAGAGAGGACAGAGCCACTTGGATTGAAGCTCTCTTGGTTGCTAAAGATCAATTCCCAAGGATGTTAACAAGTGGTGATTTTGCACCTTCTGAAGATTTTGTTGTTTCCTCTGAGAAGCTACGTGCTAGAATGCTGCAAGAAGGGATTGCTGAATCTGTGATAAAAGATTGTGAGGATATCTTGGAAAGTGAACTTGGTGAGCTGCAACACAAGTTAAAAGGCCTCCAACATAAACATATGATGTTACTGGAAACATTGAGACAATTGGAGGTAAATATGATTTTTACTAGCATTTTTTCCAGATGATGCATTAGACATCTATGTTCAAGTATAGATCCTCTGATCATGAATACATCAATGCCCATATGCCTTTTAGATTTGTTGAGTTACAAAAATACAGCCCTCTTGTAATCATTGTAATGTTATATTTGTTGCACCTTTGGCACAACCATTATCTAGCAAATATACTTGGATGCTGCATTAGTTGGAGTTGTGGGTGGGGTGGATGCTCAAGAGTAGCAAATTAGATTTATAAATGTGTTCTTTAATTGTTTAGCTGCTATGATCCATTGATAGTTTTACATATTTATAATATACTCCCTTCGTCCCCAAATAAATGACAAACTTTTCTTTTTTTCTTTTTCCTTCCTTAAAAAGAAAAGAATAAGTGGCTAACAACAATTCTCTCTCATCTAAACAAATTATATCCTTACACTTCTTAATTTCAACTACTTTCTTAAACTCCACGAAGTCAATTACATCATTTATTTGGGGACGGAGGGTGTATATGTTATGATGAAGCGGGTTCCTGGGATATTCTAGGGGTTGAAATGGAATAAACAACTGGAGGGACTAATTTTGATGTTCTCATGCAGGCAGAAAAAATTGAGTTAGAAACAACTGTTGTTGATGAAACAAAAGGGCGGGACTCGTGCTGTGGACAAGGGAACAGAAGATTCAGTGGTTTGTTTCTGCTTCTTAAATAGCTAAGAAGGGATCAATAGTTTAATAGTTTAGTATAGTCTTGATTCTATACGGACTAACCTCATTTGAATAAGCTTGTTTTCTTTACTAATGTGATGTACTCACTCTATCCCTAAAAGAACTTTGCCTTTTCCTTTTTATGTCATCTTACAACAAACTTCACTGTTCCTCTAAATGAAATAAAGGCGTGGCTGATATTTTTTTTCTTTACTTTATAAATAGAATCCCAACCACACAATTTGACTTTCTTAAACTCCATGTAAAAAGCATAAGAGAACTTTAGGGACAGAGGAAGTACATTTTAGGTTAACCATCGCCTTCTGAGGTAGCTAGTAATGCTTTGGTAAAGGCATATTTGTTACTTAGCAACAGAGAAATAAGAACTTTGAGTCCTTAATTGTGAATACAGCTCACCATGCAAGTGGTATTTCTTTGAAGTCTAAGTTTATGTTTGGATCATGGACAATGCTAGGGGAGTGTAAAGAATTAAGGAAATATATTATCTTATATTCCTTACCGCTGTCCATGGCAGCTACTATTGTTTTGATAGAGGCATGTTTGTTACTTACAAACGGAAAAATAAAAATTTGAGTCGTTAATTGTGAACATAGCTCATCATTGATATGTTTGGATCTCAGAAAATGCTAGAGAAATAGAAACACTAAGCTTACAATCTTATGTTTAGCTTATTTAGGGAAATGAATTATGCTCAATGTTTTCAAAATTTTGATTTCTTGAGTATGATCCTCCTATCTTTTTATTTTAGATTTAGTTTTACTGAGAATGCAAAATGATTTAAATTTGAGTACGATCCTATTTTTCATTTTTTCCATTCATCTTTTCTATCCTTTCAAATTGTATAGCATTTGGAAACTCAAAATTTCCTTCTAATCTTTTGGATGTTGCAGATTTCTACTCCATCATGTCAGAGGGCAGTGCAACTGATTCAGAGGCTGACAATGAAAGCCGCTATGGAGTTGATGTTGAAACAGATGAAGAGGATATTACATTTTTCGATACAAATGATTTTCTGTCTTCTGAAGCTATGAAAAGTGCTTCATATCGCAGTAGAGATGCCCGTCATTCTTTGGCACATGATGATGAGTCATTTTTCAGTTCTGGTCGAGTCAGAGAAGTAGGAATGGAAATAAAGACAATCAATTATCCTTACATTAAAAGAAGGGATAATCTTCCAGAACCGAAGGAAAAGGAGAAGCCAATTGGTTTGTGGGCCATTATCAAGGATAATATAGGGAAAGACCTGTCTGGTGTGTGTCTCCCAGTCTATTTCAATGAACCACTTTCCTCCTTGCAGAAATGCTTTGAAGATTTGGAATACTCATACTTGGTTGACCAGGCGCTTGAGTGGGGAAAGCAGGTCAGTTTCTTAGCTAGTAGTCCTTTTTATTTGTAGTTGGTGTTTATCCCCTTGCCAGTGTCATCTGGTGTCACCATAAGGTTGGTCTCAAAATAACCCAACCGACAAACGAATGTGTAACTAAACACATTTATTAAATATTAATGTCTTTGCTTTTGTTTGTGCTTCCTTTCAGGGCAATGATTTGATGAGAATTCTAAATGTTGCTGCTTTTGCTGTTTCCGGCTATGCATCCACTGAAGGCCGGCAATGCAAACCTTTCAATCCGCTACTTGGAGAAACGTATGAGGCTGACTATCCAGATAAAGGTCTGAAGTTCTTCTCTGAAAAGGTATTATTTTGTATACATCTTTTTTTAGTCCTCAGAAATTTGGTTGCTTCATTTTGAATTTCCAAAATACTCCATTAACATGTTTCGTAAATCTTTTTTGCATGCATGATCGTTTCTTCAATAAAATTACATGATCAACTCTGAATGTTATATAAACAGTGCTACAACACGAAACATGTTTTCAGAAACACTGAAAAAAAGAGATTTCTGCTTCCAATAATTTTCTGGAAATGAAAAAACTCAAAACAGAAACACTACCATCAAAAGGGGTTTCTTGTTATGTTTTCATAGAAGTCAACATAAAGAGAAAGCAGAAAGTGTTACCGAATGATGTAATTTTATGTTCAACAAATTATTATATACTTATTCAGGTCAGTCATCATCCTATGGTTGTTGCATGTCATTGTGAGGGAAGAGGGTGGAAATGTTGGGCAGATACTAATCTTAAAGGCAAGTTTTGGGGCCGTTCAATTCAACTTGATCCAGTAGGAATCCTGACCTTACAATTTGAAGGCGGCGAGACATTCAGATGGAGCAAGGTCACTACTTCGATATACAATATTATAATTGGGAAAATCTATTGTGACCATTATGGCACTATGCGCATACAAGGCAGTGGTAAATATTCCTGTATCCTCAAATTCAAGGAGCAGTCTATTATAGACCGAAATCGTCATCAGGTTATTTCCATGCCCAAACTCCAGATTAATAGATCATCTTTTTGTCTTTGTAGAATTGAAATCTTATTATTATTAATATTATTATTATTACCACCAAAGGTTCATGGATTTGTGCAAGACAACAAAACAGGGGAGAAGGTGGCAATGTTACTAGGAAAATGGGATGAAGCAATGTATTATGTATTGGGAGATCCAGCTACAAAACCAAAGGGATACGATCCAATGACCGATGCAATATTGTTATGGGAAAGGGATAAGACACTTACAAAAACGAGATATAATCTCACACCTTTTGCTATATCATTAAATGAATTGACACCTGGTTTGCGGGAGAAACTTCCACCAACTGATTCAAGGCTTAGACCAGATCAGCGACACTTGGAGAATGGGGAATATGAGCTGTCCAATTCAGAGAAGCTCAGGCTCGAGCAATTGCAGCGACGGGTATTGCGTTTTATCTCTCATCTTTTTTTTTAGTGTTAGTTTGCTGCAAAAAAGGGGCCAGTTTGGATTAAAGGTTTTGGAGGGAAATGCTCTGTGTTTTATATTAAAAAAAGACTGAAAGGTTGACGTAAAATGCAAGCATATGGCACTTCAATCACCTTTAATGCATTTTTTGAGGAACTGGAAACAGACCCTAAGAACAACATTTAGCTCTTAAAACATTATAGGTTATGAACTCTTAGCTTGATAAACACCTTGGTAAACGATTCCACAGGCTAGGAAATTACAGGAGAGAGGTTGGGAACCAAGATGGTTCCGCAAAGACGGCGATGGGCATTACCAGTATGTCGGTGGATACTGGGAAGCAAGGGCAAAACAGGACTGGGGAGGAATCCCCGATATATTCGGGCAGACAGTCGATCTAACGTCCCCAGGTAATATAGACGAAGGAATGTAATGCTTCTTATGGTTGGGGCCAAAGTTTGTTTATTAGGAATCAAAGTTTTACTGTTCTGGCCACTGTGTGTTACTTTTATCTTTTGCTTTTGGGTAGATAAATGATGTTGATTTGTGTTTTATGGTGAATGAAGGAAAGGGCCAGAGCGTGTTCATTGTTATGTATGTATCAGGGG